>JAVJIF010008546.1:0-140587 GCA_038442645.1 Agave tequilana
CTCAAACTTCCCGCCATCACTATGCCTCTCAGAAATGGCAGCTCCCGCCGTCACTCGAGCTCTCACTTCCATTTTCAGCCAACCAGCCACCGCCTCCTTCAACTTCGCTATCAGATCCGCAGTCGACAAAGGCCTCTACAAAGAAGCATCTTTTCTCTACCTTCAACTCAATCGAACTGGGATCCGACCTGATCACCTCACTTTCCCCTTCGTCCTCAAAGCCTCATCCAGGTTCTCGGACCCCAAACTATCCCAAATGATTCATGCCCATGTCGCCAAATCCCCGTTCTCTTTTGACCCGTTTGTCAGTACCGCAATGATCAATTTGTATGTCAAATGTCGGCAGCTGAAGATGGCAGAAGTGATGTTCGAAGAAATGCCCCGAAGGGATGTCACAACTTGGAATGCCATGATTTTGGGATTTTCCGAAACGGGTTTTCTCGATAAGGTGTTGGTTCTTTTCCGTCGAATGAGATTGGCGGAGATTATTCCTGATTCTCTGACGATTATAAGCCTGACTCAGGCTTCAGAGAGCGGTAAAGAGTTGGTTTTTGTCAGAGTTTTTCATTGTCTGGGGATTCGAATTGGTGTCTCTGGTGATGTTTCTGTTTCTAATACTTGGGTTTCGGCTTATGCCAAGTGTGGGGATTTGAGATCAGCGAAGGTGGTCTTTGGAGAGATTCCGAATGGGTTGAGGTCGGTCGTTTCTTGGAATTCTATGATTTCAGGTTGTGCATATCTCGGAAAGTTTGATGAAGTCAGTGATTACTTGCAACTAATGAATCAAAATGGTGTCCAGCCTGACTTGGGCACTGTCTTGAGCTTGTTATCATTGTTTGGCCAGGCTGAGTCACTTGTAGAAGGTATGATGATTCATTCCTTTGCTATTAAAGCAGGTTTCAGTTCTGATGTTGCTTTTGTAAATACTTTAATCTCACTGTATTCAAAGTGTGGAGAAATTGAAGCCGCCCAATATTGTTTTGATAGCTTATCTAAGAGAACATGTGTTACCTGGACTGCACTGATATCCGGCTACGCTAAAGTAGTAGGAGAGATCAACAGAGCTTTTGCTTTATTCCATGGCATGGAGGCTTCAGGGGAGAAGCCTGACGCTGTCACTGTGGTAGCTATACTCTCTGCTTGTAGCCAAACTGGCAATCTTGAGCTTGGACAGTCGATGTATCAATATACGATCTCAAACGGGTTGGAAGGGATGTAGTGTGTTTGCAATGCACTTATAGATATGTATGCCAAGTGTGGAAGTATGGCGGATGCTAGCAGACTCTTTTATAAAATGCATAACAGAACTATAGTCTCTTGGACTGCGATGATTATGGGTTATGCCATGAATGGGCAGTTTTGGGAAGCTTTGGATCTTTTTTCTGAGATGCTGGGACTAGGGATTGAGCCAAATCACGTGACTTTCCTTGGTGTACTTCAGGCTTGCACGCATGGTGGATTTCTCAAGAAGGGATGGTACTATTTTGATATGATGAAGAAAGCCTACCAGATAGTTCCAAGATGGAACACTATGCTTGTATGGTGTTGATCTGTTGGTCGCCGGGGGAAACTAAGAGATGCTTTGGAATTTGTTGAGAGTATGCATGTTGAGCCTGATGCTGGTGTTTGGGGTGCTCTACTTGGTGCTTGCATTACTCACCGCGAAACTGAAATTGGAGAGTATGCAGCAAGCCGTCTATTTGAGCTAGAGCCTAATGCTGCAGTCTCCTATATCGGCATTGCCAACATTTATGCTGCAAGAGAGAGGTGGGAAGGTGTGGCAAAGATTCGGGCAATGATGAAACGAGAGGGAGTGAGCAAATTGCCTGGTCAAAGTATTGTTCAGCTGAATGGGAGGGGTCATGCATTCACTGTGGAAGATAGAAGCCATCCTGAAGGGTTGCTGATTTATGAGATGTTGGATGGTTTGACTTTGCACTTGAAGGAAAAGGGCCGTCGAAGGGAACTTCTGTGTTGATTTGTTTGGCTAAGATTATTACAATACACAATTGAAAGTCTACTGGATACTGGTCTATGGTGTAATTTCTTGCCATCAATCTCATTCAGACATATTTATAAATTTCAATGTTTCCTCAGGTAAGCATTTATGCTTGACTAGAAATACGAATTCTTTTTTCGCATGCAAGTTTCGAGTATATTTAAAATATGTAAATTTTATTTACACTAAAGATCATATACCCTCTATCATAATTGTATGTTGGTTTTGTTCCATGAGTGAATCAAACTTTATCAAAAGGAAATTGCTTTTTAATTGTTTCTCTGCTGACATTGGACTGTTTGAGACTATGTCTGGGAAGTCCATTTCAATTGCATGTTATGTCTTCAGTACTGATAAAACTGAGGCATTCTGTAGTGATCTTGATTTAAGTGACTTTGGATCTACTGGCTTGACAATCAAATAAGTGTGCATTAAACGGAATAAAACAGAAGAGGTCAAGGTCACATGGCAAGTCTTTTTCCTTCGTATGTTATTGATGCGTGCCTCGGTGACATAAAAATTGTAATATATAATGTGTTGTTGGTTGCTAATTTGCAACCAAAAAAAAAGAGAGAGAGAATGTTTCCAGATTCAATGCATGAAAAAGGATTTTGTAGCAAGTCACTAGGTTCTTCATACAAATTGGGAAAATGGTGAACTACATAAAATGGTTGCAGGCTGAGTCTTGTAGAATGTAGGACACAGTGAACAGTGTTTATTGTGTAAAATAGAATTTTTAATATCAAAAAAATAATTCAAAGGTAAACCTGACAAAATAAACAACATCCTAGTTAAATTCACGATAAGCTTAGTTAGTGGAAGCCTAGAACACCTCGTATGCTATGGTGCCCTTATTGGTTTGCATGGAACATGCTGAAACAATCTCAATCAAATCTCCTTCATTTTATCCTCAATGGAATTAACATCTAACTTTTTAAACACACACTCATTTCTTATCTTATCTCTTACATTATTGCTACACTCATCTTTTAGACATGTTATTTTTAACTGTCAATCATTCTGAATCATAGAGTATTGTAGGTTTTACAGCCCTCCTATAGATTTTTTTTTTCCTTTTAATTTCATAGGTATTCTATGATCACATAAAACCATAGAAACACTTCTCTATTTAACTATCTCGTTTTAATTCTATGAATCACGTCTTGCTCGATCTCACCATCTTGATGGATTATCACCTTGAGTAGCAAAAGTGGAAACTCTGAGGTATTTCTTGACCTCATTTCTTCAATCTAACAATGTTTATTGTATTCTATTTTTGTTCTACTATTTGCAAATCCTTTAGATTTTCAAAGCTTCACTCTATTTTTCTACTTTGAACTTTCTCTAGTCTCATCAGCTGATACTATATGATCTGCAGACAATATGTACCATGAACCTTATCTTATAGGCGTCGAACATGATACTTGATGGATTGGCATAGACGTATACAATGTGAATCCAACAAGTACATGCATGTATCAGTATATGTGACATGTTTGAAAGAATCAGTGCATCAGAGACCTCTACTAATGTAAAGCAGAGCCCTGCTTGGCCCTCGCGTACTGGCTGTCAATCTCTTAGGGAAAACAAAAAGAAGTGTTGGCCCCCTTAACCGTTAAGGAGATGAAGTGCATGTGCATCGCGTGTGCCAAAGACTAGTAGGTTAAGCTAAACTCTGTGTCCCCTCTGCTGGACAGATGAGATCAGTTGAAGATCTCACTCCTTTCCATCTTTAGAGTTTATTTATTCATTATAAGAGTTAGTCCATGTAAGTTAATTAATCTCAATTAGGTAAAATAACATGATATTACACCTATCTCATTTGTATTTGATTTGATTCATTCCACATAAAGCACATACACAGGCTAAATTTTGCATTCAAAACCAAAGTAGCTATAGCTTCGAATGTACATAAAGGACTTGTGATTAACTCTGTAAAGGTAAGTTTAGTACCAGCACACACCATGTTATTATCCTAATGCCTTTACTAAAGTACACATGGTAGTGAAGTGAGTCAATATGGTGGGTGGTATGCAGTTATCGGCTGACATGTATTCCATCAGTGTTGGTGTGAGTAATGTGCAAGTAATGGCAAATTATCTGATTAGACCAAAAAAATAAAAACAAAATACATTTAAACCTTTTTCTTTTTTGTTTGTTATTGTGGAACAAAGATTGTACACCAGCATCAAAATATAGGACTTTTTCTAGTTCCTACATCTCACCCCCAACTCTTTACGGCCTGTGATACACTTTAGGAGCAAACATATATATTTCCTTTTTCTTTTTCTTTTTATCTTTTGAGATAATTCTGTTGTGAAAACATTAGGAAGAAAAATTCATATTAACCCCCCCAAGTGTTCTCGTAATCACAAATAACCTCTTTCAGGTCGGTCTTTTAGGTCAGACTAAAACTAAGGGAGATTTCATGATTAAAAAAGAAGTTTAAAAGGTTGTTTGGGAGCTGGTTAAAACTTATAAAGAGATTTACTATAAATTAACCCAAAAAACAGATACACTGATAGGAAAGCGGAAAAAAATGCAAAATACTGTATTGACTCAGAATCATGTATTAAACTCTAATATTTACTTTATAGCCAATGTCAATAAATTTTATACCAATAAAAGAGCTAACCTATGTAAAAAAATATGAAATGCAAATTTTTTTTTGTTTTCTTTAAAAACAAACTTGTGTACTTAAAATATTAAACGCAAAAAATGTCATTTTCTTCTCACATACTTGTGCATTAAAATATGAAATGCAAAATTTTTTTTTTTTTTGCCTTCTCTCAAACAGAAAAATTTGACATATTGGTGGGTCAAACATCAACGTATCAGATATTAAATTGATAATAACAAGTTTATATACCTGACCTTAGCCTTCTTGGGATGCATTCTGATTTCTCATTGGTAATTTTACTTAGATAACAGTAGGGAAGTACAAATTACCACAATGAATTCATTATTTAAGACCCATGAACCATAGTATAATCTAAATGCTCATTAAAAAGAAGAAGATATGAACCCTTACGATTGGGGTAAAGATGAGCTGAGAACTCAATCCTTCACTAGAATTTTGTTTGCCCATCCCAATCTTCACCAAACTACAAGTCTTGATCCCACTCCCATGTCTTTTTTTACAAAATTAGGAAAATTCTCTTTATGTGGCATGGACTGCATGAAGGTCACTTCTTTACATAAACCCCTTCTCCATTTTACCTACCTTAGACCAAAGTCACTTCTCTACTGTATATATATTGCACTCTCAACTCTCAATCTCATAATTCATCAAGAAGTTAAAGATCATGAGCCACAACATGCCCCAGAACTTATTATCATTATCATCGAAAAGCAGTGTGCCCTTCTCTTGGGAGGAACAGCCTGGGATTTCCAAATTGGAGAGCCCAAGAGTAGTGGAATCAGCAAGAGAAGAGGAGAGAGCCCTTAGGTTGCCACCACCTCCAGCGAGCCCTCAGGTTTCGGTTGATGGCGCCTCCGTGCGCCTACCCCCGTGCCTGTTTCAACCGTGGGTGAAGAGCAGTGAGCGAAAGAGGGGGCATACAAAGAAATTAGAGGACCCTTTCTTGCTGCATACTTTGAGTGCACCAAGAGTGTGAACGAAACAATGGAGAGACCAAGAGGACGTGCCAGGTTTGGGCTGTCTTGCAAGGATGCAGGTGGAGTCAGGGAGGATGCTATAGTGAGGTTGTCACGCTTTCGTGTTCTTCATCCAAGAGATTTTTAATTTTGCCAACATTTCAATTGTTTTCATATGTGGCTCTTCCTGTATGGGAATGAATACAATCTTGTATGCTTGTGATGGTGCATGATAGATGTTTGAGGGGAACAAATTCTCCCTACTGATACGACTCAACACAACAATTTGCTGATTAATCACAGTCATATATATGGATAGCTATAGTTACTCCACTCGGTTTCGGGTAGTGCATTTATCTTTATAATAATTCATAAGACTCATAACTTTCAATAAATGAACATATGACTCTTGTCCACTGGTTTTCATAAGAGACCCCAGATTGAATTTCGAGAATCAAAAGACAAATGAATAAACAAACCACACAAAAAAAAAAAACAACCCACCCACCCACCCACCCACAAATTTTACTTTTCTCTATTGCAAGATACTAGTTTGCAACTTCTTTAATAATGACTTGTCAGGGGCAAAGGTCATTGGTTAGACTCTTTTCCTTTTTTCTGTTTTGAGGTAAAGGAAGGAAAAGGAAGGGATCTCCAACTCAAAAACACCCAAATGAGTTATATTAACAGAGAAGCATGTATTATCACATATCAAAAGAATATACTCACACTTCAGAAGAGTACAACAATAGTCTTTACAAATGAGCAACACAATCATCATACTACAATAGCTAAACCACCCCAAAACCAAAAGAACTCTATCAGAATTTCCTCCGATGCTTATCAGAAATATTTCCTAAAGCTAAAAGCAACACAAGAATTAATTACAGCAAGCAAGCTAGACTACAATATACATAAGTTTATTAGAGAGAGAAAAAAAAATTTCTATTGTTCTTTTCGTTCCAAACTAACCAAAAAGTAGCCAAAACTGACAAATTCCAGTCTATTCTAGGGCCTGTTTGGTTGTCGCAACTGACCGTAATTTGTAAGTCGTAATTGGTAAAGTCTTTTACAGTTGTAAATGAGTTATATGCATGTAAGCTTTATGGTGTTTGATTGGTAATATAAAGTTGTAAGTGAAAAAGTGTATTGTGTTTTACGGTGTTTGGTTGTCGTACTGTGTAAGTCGTAAGTGAAAAGTTGACCACAAAATTAACTATTTGGTGATTTAAAAAGTTTTAATATTGCAAATAAATATTAAAAATGCTAAATATTAAAAAAATTTAATATTAACATAAAAAATAATACAAATTTGCATGACCACAAAATTAACTGTAACTGGACTGTAAGTGAGTGGTAATTGAGTTGTGTAAGTATTTTACGAATTACGGTCCAAATAAACGCCGTAGTTGTAATTGGGTTGTAAGTCATTTATGAATTATGGACTTTTCCGCGAAACAAACGGCCTAGACCCACAATCTTTTCTCCAAAAGGTCACAATCTTTTCTCCAAAAGGTCCAAAAGATCAATGTTCAAGCATTCACCGTGAATACACACATTATGCATAAAGAGTGCCATATTAGCTGAACACAAGGACATCTCAAACATGCCTGCCAACAGGACAACACCCAGACAAATCTCTGATGAATTCCTTTATGAGCCAAAACTTCTGCTATATATATTGAGTCTTCCCTTCAAATCCAACCACATCACAATCTTACCTTTTTAATGGAACTGGTAATTTCCAAGATATGAGCAAAAGAAGAGCATGTTCCACTAAAGTTCGAGAATGAGTAGTAAGAGTTACTGAAAATGATTGCTTGTACTCCATTTACAAAGTCTGATTGCTCCCCTATTTAGAAATTTCAAACTGACCAACAGACAAAAGAAGCTTCATAATATTTATCTAGAAGGTCTCCAGTGAGATTCCTTCTAAAAGAGAGATTCCATCTCCCACAATTACAAGATAATTAACCACAATTGTCCATGCCAACATGCATTTCAATGGTGGGTTAACCCAAAAAGTTCAGGAAACACCATCTGCCAGATGTAGATCGCATGTTTGGATGAAAGGGATTTAGATACAAAGAGATAAAAGACACTATAGGATTTTAACACAAGGATGATATTTTTCTCTCAACTCAAACCACAAACTCAAATGATATCAATCAATCAATGGATCAATCTTTTTACACTAAAATCAAAAGCTCAGCCTTCACTTAGAAAGGCTAGGAAAACCCAGGTAAAAAAAATTTGGGAGAACTTAATTCCAACTACATGTACAGAAAAGAGGGGGGAAAGAGAAGAATGAATCTCACATTGTTATGGAGCACAGATCATCAAACACTGTTCTTATGTTAGGCCTCTCATTTACAGGTAGAATACACTTGAGGGAAACAGCAAGCAGCTCATCCATCACCCTTGGAGCTTCCTCCAAGCCCGCAATCTCTCTATCAAAGCAATCTGTCCCCCTTCCCTCTCTGGTGCACATTTGGACCCAATCAGTGAGATCTACTGCACCCGACTGGCCTGAAATAATATCGCCAGCACTTCTTCGGGTTAAAAGCTCCATCAATATTACACCAAATGCATACACATCGGCCTTGAATGAAGGCAGAGGCTTGGCTGTTTCTGCCAGTTCAGGTGCTCTGTATCCGAGTGCCCCCAAGTTCAGTATTTGCTCAGCAATGCCACTTGGTGTAAGGAGACGGTGAAGGCCATAATCAGTTAGCCGAGCTGAGAGGTCAGAGCCTGTCAGAAGTATATTTGTTGGCTTCAGATCACCGTGAGGCAAGGCTCTGTCATGGTGGAGATGATGCAAACACCGGGCCACGTCGATTGCAATTTTCAGCCTTTGGCTAACCGAAAGCCTGGAATACCTTCTTGGCGTCGACTCTGAAGAAGCATGTGTGAGAAAATCAAATAAAATATAAAAGGTGAAAATTGTCAATAAAATGAAATGCATTCATGATGGAATGTGAAAAATTTTAAGGAACGAATAGCATCCGTACGTGGATGATAAATCTTAGTTAAGAACAAGAACTAGAAAATTTACATCCAACTTTTGGAGAGAAAAATTGGCCAATAAAACAAATGTTATAAATGAAAATTGAGAAAGGAACTGTAACAAGAACAGCCCCGCCCAGCCTTTCCCGACCATCACAAAAAGTCAAATTTGGGGCTTATTCCTTCTGTCATATCAATTTGATTTGCTGCTCCATTGGTTAGGATCCCTCTCTCTCAAAAATCATGCTGATGGCAAGGGCGGCCCTTATCGAACCTGTAATTCCCAGACTAAAGTCAATAATCTTTTCCTATGTGGGACACTACATGAAACCACCTTATAACTCCTATAACTAGCTTGTTATTTGCAGACATGACTTCAACAGCTTTGCAAACCCCTTCAATAAATCATTAACCCTAGTCACAAATAATTTATATAAATTTTGTTATCAAATATATTAAGCACATAATTTGGCCAACAAGCTTATACAAATCCTGTGTTATAACTTCCATCTATTTTCTTGTTTGGCCACTTGTTCGCCTCTCCTTATCCCTTCAATACAAATAATTATGAGCATCTTCAATGAGGCCCCAGCTCTTCAATGTACATCCATGCACCATTTTAGTTGGCTTTCCATCACCTCACCATCCGGTGGTCCTGCTGCCACCTCCCTCAATAAAATCAATCATGCTAACGTGAATTTCTGTTGCACCTGAAGAAATTATGAAAAGGAGGCTGCTATTAGAAGATGGGACAAAACGCTTTCATCAAGTCTTCATCCATCCAAATAGTTCTCCATATAACTACTTCCCCCGCCTAATCACGCACTACTCACAGCCACAGTCCCAAGGAGTGGATGCAACATTTAGGTGTCATGCAATCAATAACCTTATCCACATTGCATGTTTGCCTCTTTGGCAGGACTTGCAAATGTCTGTAAACCCCAATAGTTTCATTTTAGCGAATGACATCTTCCGACGTGGTTGCCATTTAAGAGATTATCTACTATAGAAAGCAATACAGGCAATATCAGAATTCGACATCTTTTCTGCACATAAATATGCACCATCTTCATCCCTTCTACAGAGTCAATTTGATCATTTCAGCATCCATCTATCCAACAACATTAAGATTCTTCATAATTGAAGCACTGGTACCAACAATCCTTGATCTTTAAATAAACCCCATAGATTACTGATCATGCACATTATATCCAACACTCAGTGCCTATGATGAACTTAGATTACCATCAGTTCATGTGACTACCTTATTATCTTACAAAATCCCTCTCCATCCACATCATCATCCATATAAATCATATTTGTATCCTTCCTAAAAGGACAATCATGACAATTGTAGAGGAACTCAGGTGTCGAAAACTTCCATAATTACGATATCTTGGAGATCCCTACAGAGAAGGACACGGTGATATTCTTCTTCCTCCTACCATTCAAAGAAATTTAGAATCAAGAACCCTCTCTCCAAAGTGATACAACAACAAAATCCTTATCCCAATATCCGGGGTTGGCTACATACTTTTTCTCCATCTCTTTCTAAAGTGAGAATAAGCACCATCAGAAGGAAATGTACAAGTAACAAGTGGCAGTTCAACATTGCAGAACTTCACCAATCTGGACACCTATACTTAATTGTCTCCATACCATTTTTGCCTCCTATCAAGTACAAAAGTACCAGATATACAGTCAAATTCACTTATGATCATAAATTAAGCCTATGTATATGGCTTGTGATGTACTCTACTAGTTTCTAAAGTATTAACTACTATTTAGAAAAGAATATTATAATCTCATAGGTAGTAATGGGCTCCTTTTATATTTTGGATATAACAATTAGAACCTTCAACTAGACTAATCCCAGAAAGCCTAGAAGAATTAGCACCAAAACTTAATATGCATCTGAAATCTAGCAGCATTTTGCCAGCTAAACCCCATATGTGATACCAAACCTGTTGCAAGAAGCCCACTGCTTGGACGGGTGGTGTCCATAATTGACCATACTAATTGGGCTCCCACTGTTAAATTCCTATGCTTCTTATGATGTAACATCACTTTAAACTCCATACTTTGGGTTTTTTTCCCCTGCACCGGGTCATCAATTCATCCATATTATGTTCGCATAATGTGCCCATCCTATTGTTATTTCCTTTCCCACAAAGCTAATCACCTGTTTCGAATGTTAATAACTTCCTCTACAATCTGATAATATGTTATGTAAAGAAATAATCCACAAAAAGAGCATATCAAAATCCAAAAATAAAAAAAATCTCAACAATATTGCCGTCAGTGCTCCTATCAGCACAGGTAGCCCTAATTGCACCTATAACATTAAATTCACAGTTTTTTTCTTAAAGACCAGTGTACCTCAGAATTAACTTCGTAATAGCTAGTGTCTGTCTTAAGTTTATAATAATTAGCGCAGCTATGACCACTATACTTCAGAATTAGATTTGCTCTCGCATGGTTAACCTTAAAATTATTATCTGACTCTGGATAATTCAAAGCCTCATTGTTCAGCATATCAAATTTCAAAGAGTATAAATTACAATAAAGATAATGAAAACAAGCCCACATAGAAAAAGCCCCAAATTTCTGATACACGTATCAGACACATAAATACTTGTCAAATGTGAGGGGTGTGTGACTAATCATATTATCAGACTCAAAAAGAAGACCCTTATGCCAACTATTAGGATCCAACTTTGTAATCTTTCTTTACCAACCTATGCAGTTATGAGACATTAATCATCACAGCAAAACCTCTTCTAATCCCTTCTAATTTCTGAGCATGTTTCTTTAGCCCTGTTCTCCTCGCTCTTCATTAGAATTCATGCACCTCTCTCTACCACACTTCCTTTAACTCTTCGTTCTCCCTCTTTATTGTATTTTATAACATCAATAGAAAGAAATATTAAAGAAAACTGTCAGTGACATTGTTAGTACAATTAGCAACTGAAAGGCAGATGCCGGCCATAACAGTTTATATAAAGGCATGTCATTTTCTGTTTGGCAAATATATTCTGATTACGTGCAAATAGCCTAACTATTTAGTACATTATACGAGTAACACATTGGGAAGGAGGGAAAAAAGGAAAAGATAAAGAACAGAAGGACCATGTCCCTTCCTCCACGGACGAGGAAATCCTACATAAAAGTTGATGAAGACTGTTTTGTGCCTTCAGATCATAATCTCAATTAGGAGGAGAAGACATTCTGTACAACATAGTCAGCGCCAAATAGCAATTAGGGACGTAAATATCTTAAGTAACCAGATACTCTTTAAAGGCTTGAGTATGACAAAACTGACATATTAAACAAACAAATCTGACTAACACTAGGGCAATCAGAAATGCCACACTCAGGCCACAAAGATACCGAGTTTTATGCTAATAGGAACTTGTTCAATGCTAAATATACTTAAAATAATAGCACTTAAGAACAAACTAAAGAGAGCAACAGATACTGGATGTGTAAACATATGAACAGAATGGCCATAAAAAGTATAGCAGTCAAGGAAAATGTTTCTAAAATGGAAGATGTGTAACCAAGCAGAGCAACTTACCATAAAGATAAAGTGCCAAACTCTCTCCATTAACATAGTCAGATACGATCAATCTTTCTTGCTCCCTTGGACCCCAGTAGTATCCCCTCCAGGGGATGATGTTTGGATGTCTAATGGTTCCAATTCTTTTAGCTTCCTTAGCAAACTCTTTCTTATGCTTCACGAGACCAACCCGCAACCACTTCACAGTCAACATATGACCAGTATCCAATGTTGCTTTGTATGATGTCCCGTGGCTACTCCTGCCAAGAACTTCTGCCGGGGCACGAGACAACTCTTCAGCTGTGAATACTAAAGAGTTGTCCAAAAAGAACAACTCTCCGGCCAACCGGTCTGGTGAGTATACATCCAACAGAACAGGTTGCTCAAGTATTCTTGGATCAATAAAATGAGGTGAAGAAGATAGTGGTGACTCCGGGGAAGACTTGCGTCCAGGCAGACCATGTTCCTGCATGTCAAGTTCACCAGGTTCTGAATTGCCTTCCTTTGGTTCAGAATAACCGTATTCCACAATTTCAGTTAATAACTCTTTCTGAGCAGACATCGATCTAGAAGCCGAAGTTAGCAAGTGGTCATTGGAAAAACTCGTAGAATTTTGCAAAGAATCTTCTTTTGGAGATCTAAACATGTTAGGGGGACCAAATCTCCCAAGCTTAGTATCTCGTCCTGTAGCATGGTCGCTAAATCTGTTTCTCCCACAAAGTTCTTGTGATCTTAACTTATAAAATGCCATGCACACAAAGAAAATCATTACGACAGCTCCAATAGAACCAACAATATATGCAACTTGAATGCTAGATTTGGAAGGTCTGTGTCGACTCACATTGTCAATAACTCGACTGTTATTTTTACTTGGCTTTCCTGCAGGTGTAGAACCTGGGAAGACTAGTAACACATTACCAGGATAAAAGGAGGTAGCTGGAAACCTCGTTAAACTTTCAGGAACAGTGCCTGATAGGTTATTGTACGAAATATTGAATAGCTTGAGACCTGGTTGAGGCATATTTGGAACCACACCGCTAAAGTGATTCCCAGACAGGTCAATAGAATCCAACTCCCCAAGCTTACTTATTTCATTTGGAAGCTCCCCAGACAAGTCATTGTTTTGCAGATTTAACGATTTAAGCCTTTGCAGCTTACCAATTTCTGAAGGCAAGGGACCAGTTAACTTATTACCAGATAAATCAAGACTCTCTAAATGAGGATAAGAAGGCAGAACAAGTGACTCAGTAGAATGTGAGCTTTGTATTGGAATGGTTCCTGTCAACTGATTCCCAGAAAGATTCAAGGCTGTCAATGTTAATGACGCAAAAAGGCTAGGCAAAATAGGTCCATAAAGTTTGTTTAGACTAAAATCAAGTACAGATAATCTTGGATATCTTCCTAATACAGAAGGTAGAGAACCGGTTATAGAATTATTTTGAAGCTTGATGGACATTAGATTCCCAAATTGAGATGTCACATTCGGATAGTTTCCTGATAATGAATTTGAACTCAAATCAACAATCTCCAGTGTATCTCCCCAATTCTGCATCACGGATAAGTCACCGGATAGGTTGTTATCACTCAAATCAACTGTCCTGCAGCTTCCAATAGTAGAAGGCAGTGAACCTGATAGTAAATTCAAAGAGAGATTCAAAAGCTTCAAATTTGTTGAGTTGATAGAGTGAACAAAACCTGCACATATGACAAGAACTTAGTAACAAATGGATTAACAACGACACTCAATTAATAATGTATAATGATGATTAGTAAATAATCACATCAAGTGAACATGCTACCCTAAAGCTAATGCCAGGTAACTACAAAAACGCCAGGCACCCAACAAAATCCTGACAGACAAATTGCCGTCCTCCAAAATCTCCTAGATAGATGAAAAGCTCTAGAAGAAGGGAAAGATGATAGATTTAGGCACTTTCATGAATTCCATAAAAGAACTTCCTCTCAACAAGAAGACAATGCTTAATGTATGCTGACTGTTAAATGTTATGGTTATGATTATAGATTTATCGGTAGGATGACATAAATGAATGCAATGTTGGCTATTCCCGTTGCTCATGGTTAAACTTGCATTCTCTAAACCTGACTTAAAGAATTGTTTGATTCTTAAGCCTTGTGAGTTGCAATTCAATGAAGCTACTTCTTAAGAAATTATGAAAGAATTGTTGGCATAATGTGTCATAAACACCAAAATCAACTTCTCAAATCCTTGATGACTTCCCTTAACGAGACAAAATTGAAATTTGAAAAATGCCACAAAAAACTTCACACACCATATAACATCCTACAGGGCCAAAGATGCTACAGGTATCTATTGTCAAAGAATCTGCAAATAACTATAAGATGGTAAAGAGAAAGATGGCAAGCTATGAACAGAAAGGTAAAGTACTAACTGAATTTGAGATTCTGGAAAATCAATCATGCCCCCTACAGATCATATTATAAGGTAGATCTTACTCTCGTCTTTTGTCTAAGGCACACATGAAACCTTCACCCTTGTAATCAACAACCAAACCTATTCAGTTCTAAAACATCACTCGAGATGGGGAAGAAAAGCGTTAAATCTAGACATAATCATCATTATTTTCCACAGTTTGGATGGTCAGATCTATTCAATGACAGCATTGTTACGTTTCAAACAAAATTGGCACTCTATTCTCTTCAAAAAAAAATAATAATTGAAAAAGCCATCCTCAACGTCAATGAATTTTGGTTTTTTTTTTTTTTTTTTTTTTTTTTTTGGGGGGGGGGGGGGGGGGGGGGGGGAGGGGGGGTGCGGGGGGACTCATTCACCAACCCAAATTTAAACACAATTATCAATTTTTCCCATAATCTAGATATTTCCCAATCCATCTAATGAGAACTATACAATACAACACTAAGTCAAGAAAAAAAAATTCCTTGAATTTTCTTTTTCTTTCTTTTTTTTGGTTTGGGGGGAGGGAGGGGGTGGTGGTGGTGTTTCAGGACAAAACAATACAAAACTACATTTAAGATAAATATCAAACCATTTTCCATAAATAGTAGCAAATTTACCGGTAAACCCGTTCCTGCTGAGGTCAATCTCTTCCAAATGCATTACCGTCTCAAACAACCCTTGCGGCATCAGCCCATACAGCAAATTGCCCCCAGCCCTCAAAACCTTCAAATTCGACATCAAATCAAGCTCCGGAAGCTCCCCAGTAAGCTTGTTCTGCCCCAAATCCAAAACCTCCAAGTTCCTAAACAACCCCACATTCTTCCCAAACCCTCCAGTGATCTGATTCCCACTGAAATTCAAGTACCTGGCAGTGTTGGCCATGCTCGAAAAGTTGCCAGAATCCAAGAAGAACTCACCAAAGAACCGATTCCCGCTCAAATCAACATACTCCACGTTCCGCAGCTCGGAAAGCAGAACCTTTACATCGCCCCACAGTCTATTCGACCTGAGATCCAAAACCCTAAGCTGCTGCAGGTTCCGGATCTCGGTCGGAAAGCCTCCCTCAAAGCTGTTTGAGGACAGATTCAAGTGGACCAAGTTGTAGAGGTCAGCGATTCGGCCCGGGATGGGGCCGTAGAACTGGTTGCCGGAGAGATCCAGGTACTGAAGTGACTGGATCCCGCCGACGGAGGGGACAAGGCGGCCGGTGAAGTTGTTGCCGCTGAGGGTCAGGGCTTGGAGCGACGACATTGGGGTGAGGGTAGAGAACTTGAGCTCGCCGGATAGGCCGAGGCCGGAGAGGGAGACGGAGACGACGGAGGACCCGGAGTCGTCGCACTTGACGCCGTGCCAGGAGGCGGGGCAGCTGGCGGCGGGCTGGGGTCCGGTGACCCCCCATGAGGCGGTGACGAGACCGGAGGGTCGGACTGGATCCCCTTCTTGAACTCGAGGAGGGAGCGGACGTCGGGGGAGAGCTGGGAGAGGGCCGAAGGAGGAGAGAGAAAGAGGAGGAGAGAGAAGAAGAGAATGGGGAACATTTTTTTTTCCTTCGAAGTGGAGAAGATTTTCTCTCTCTAGGAATTGGCCATGGAGGAAGGAAACCCTAGGAATGGAGGGAGAGGGGTTTTTTTTATAAATAAATAAATAGATGGGGGGTTAGAGGGAAGGAGGAGATATGGGGGAATAAGGAAGCAAGAGAGAGCGTGCAAAGAACAGACTGTAAAGAGAGGGGCCGGGCGAGGGGTGTTGGACTTAAAAAAACACAAGAAGGCAGCAAAGACACACCCACCCACATGGTCATGGGGCGTGGTGGGTGTTTGTCCTTTTTGCTGTCAAACAATAACATTTATTATTCTTCCTAATTTGTTGATTTTGGGAATGGAATGTAGTTATTTATTGCTCTATATTTTTTCTCTTTCCTAATATAATGGAAGATTTTTGTTTTGATCCATGGATTTTGAAAAAAAAGTAATTTGTGATATTGTAGGTGAGTGTTTGATAGAAAAGAGATATCTGGAAAACTCTGGAAATAGTGATTTTGAATGTAGTTTTCTGAATATAGTTTGCATGTAATTTGCAAATACATATTTTTCTCACTTCCCTTGCTGGTCCATTTATTCGTCTTGTTAGGTTTCTTCCTATGAGAGCAATATAATCAAAATTTCACATTTTTGATTTTGAGGTCTATCTGGCTCAACGCTAACTGGCATAGGGGTGGCCACCGGGGCGGGTCGACCCGCGTCGACCCGCCCCGACCCGTCCTGTGCGACTCGTCGGAGTCGCACAGGCGGGTTAACGGGTCAACCCGTACCCGCCCCGTTAAGGGGCGGGTCGAAACGGGTTGACCCGTCCCGTGGTCACGGGACGAATCCAATTCGTCCCGTGACGAATCACGGGACGAGTCGGGTCGGGGAAAATTTCCCCGACCCCCCCTGCTTAATTTTTTTTTTTTTTTTAGTCCAATAATTTTTTAAAACGTTAGAGGGAAAATTTCTCTGCGCCCCCTATAATAATTTTTTTTTTTTAAACCCTCAACGGCTCAAAACTGAGCCGTTGGGGTGAAAAACGAGGGTGCCACGTGGCACCCTCGTTTTTCACCCCAACGGCTCAGTTTTGAGCCGTTGGCAAAAAAAAAAATTAAAAAAATAAAAACCCTAACCCCTAATCTTCTATAAATACCCTCTACCCTCATTCATTTTCATCTCACATTCTCACTTCATCTCAACTCTCTCTTCTATTTTCATCCTCTAACTCTAATTCACTCTTATTCTCTTACTATTACAAATTTCTACCAACTTTCAATCTAGTCTAATGGATCCCAACTGGAGTACTGGCGGTTCCTCATCCGAAGCCGGTGGCAGCTCTTCATCAACACACAATCCGTCAGCTGCCGCACCTTACACCGATGTTGGCGGTAGCTCATCATCAGCATATACCGCTTACCCACCATACAGCTATGCTCCACCAACATCCGCATTTGCTCCCTATCACAGTTCGTCAAGCTATGCATTTGACTACAGTGGTTATGCACCATATACACATGCTGCATATGCCAGTGATAGTGGTACAGGTCGGCATTCTATTTCCTTCCCTCCTCAATATGCCTCATATTCTCAACTTTTAATGTCAACATCACCAATGCACGCACAATCTCTGGCTCCTTTTTTTACTGAAACACAAGAACAACACGATACACAACCAACACAGCATGACACTATAGTTCCAGAAACACAACAACCTGAACCAACTAGCACAAGCACAAGCACAACCACTAAAGAAAGAGCCAAAACTTCTGCAGTGTGGAACCATTTTGTCTTAAAAATTGTTGAAGGTAGAAGAAAGGCAGAATGTAAGTACTGTCATCAACTATTTGATCATAAAGAAGGATACGGTACAGGTGTTCTTAATAAACACTATGAAAAAAAGCATGCAAAAAGTCACGGTTTACCACCACAACAAGCACAAATATTAGCTGATTCAGGCACACTCTCCACTTGGAGATATAAGCCTGAAGTAAATAAACATAAGTTAGCTGAATTTATTGTTCGAGCAGAACTTCCATTTTCTTTTACTGAATCAGATGCATTAGTTGATTATCTTAAATCTGTTTTTGCTCCTGATTATAAGAGAATTAGCAGACAAACTATAACTAGAGAAATTGAAGATTTATTTGTAAATAGAAAAAATATTTTAAAGGCTCTTTTTACTAGTGATGCTAGAAAAATTTCTTTAACTTCCGATATATGGGAAGCTCTTAATCTTATTCATTATTTATGTGTTACTGCTCACTTTATTGATGAAAATTGGATTTTACAAAAACGTATTTTATCATTTTCTAAATTTTCTGAGAAACATTCTGCTACAAATGTAGCAAATTCAATTTTTCTTACTTGTAGAAATTATGGTATAGAAAATAAAATATTTTCTATTTCTTTTGATAATGCAAGTGAAAATACTGCTTCAATAAGACAATTGAAAACGATATTAGATCCAATTTTAAATGGTAAACTTTTTCATGTTAGATGTGTTTGCCATATATTGAATTTATGTGTACAAGATGGTCTAAAGCTCTTAGACAAATATATTTATAAAGTTAAAGAAATTATTTTACATATAAAACACAGTGGACCTAGGAGACAATCTTTTAAAGCTTATTGCCGACAATGTGGACTAAAGGAAAAACTGCTCCAAGCAGATGTGAAAACTCGTTGGAATTCAAGCTATTATATGATTAAAGATTGCCTTCCTTTTAAACAAGCAATTCAATTTTTTACAATAATGAATGTTCATCTCTTTATATTAGTGATGAAGAATGGAAATTATATGAAAATTTTTGTAGTTTTCTAGAAAAATTTGACACTGCCACAAAAGCACTTTCTGGTACGTATTATCCCACATGTAACTTAGTTTTTTATAATCTTAATGAAATTGCTCAAGTATTTGCTGCATATAGAGATGATGATAGTCTTGTAGAGGCTATACATGATATGGAAGAAAAATTTCGAAAATATTTTGAAAATATGCCTTTTTTATTTTACTTAGCTGCAATTATGGATCCTAGAATTAAAATAGATAATTTAAAACTTTTATTATCTAATTTTATTTTATGTTTAAATTATGAACAAGATGTAGATAAATTACTTTTAGAAATTAGATCTCTTTTAGAAGAAATGTACTCATTGTATAGAGATGAGTTATTTCCACCTTCTTCTTCTGAATTTAGGGCACCTACACCATCACAAACTTCTTCTAGTAGTTTAGGTAAAAGATTATCTAATTTTAAAAGTATACTTTCCTCTAATACTAGAAAGAAACACTCTTCAGGGGCAGGTTCATTTGATGAACTTAATTTATATTTGAATACAATGCCTGCTGAAATAAATGAAAATGATGATGAACCATGGGAAACATTTGATGTTTTGTCGTGGTGGAAAGAACAGAGAAAACAATTTCCTGTTCTTTCTACCATGGCCCGAGATATACTAACACCTCCGGCCTCTACAGTAGCGTCCGAGAGCGCGTTTTCTGCAGGTGGTAGAGTTTTGACACCCTGGAGGAGCCGGCTGACGCCGAAACACTTGGAGATGGCGGTTTGCTTAAAGGACTGGTTCGATGCAGAAAGACGCACACAAGGAAAAGCTATTCTGGATGAAGAATTTGAACAAGACGAGGATGACGAATAGAGAAGCACCAGAGTTTTTTATATACATTGTATGAGATGAGCACCAGAGTTTTGTTATGTATACGAGATGAGTGTTATGTACATTGTATATGTGATGAGCAATGTATATGATTTTTTCATATTAATAAAATAATTTGCCATTTTGCCTTACAAAAAAACTTGTAATTACTGAAAATCAATTCTATTTTTTTTTTATAATTTTAGAAAAAATTTTAAAATTTTTTCCTATTTTTTCCCTATTTTTTCATATTTTTTCCTATTTTTTCTTTTTAACTTTAAAATTTAAAATTTATGAATTAACGAATTAAAAAAAAAAAAATAGGCGAGACGGGTTAGACCCGTCTCGCCGAATCCGGTAACGAATCGGGTCAGGAGACCCGATTCGTTACCCGGGATTTCGATTCGTCCCGTTTAACCCGTGACGAGACGGGTCCAACCCGTCTCGTCTTCGATTCGTTTGCCAGACGGGACGAATCAACCCGATTCGTCCCGTTGGCCACCCCTAAACTGGCACAAAGGTAGGGGAGAGATGAATAATGGAGTCGTAAGTTCAACAGGCCTTACGTAGAAAAGGAGTCATAAATTCAGAATTTACAACATGTACTACTAATTCTTTGGTTGAAAATTATATGATTTAAACTAAAAAACTATATACTTGAGTACAGCCATAGCGAGTCTGTTTCGGAAATTATTTTTCAAAATAATAAAAGTCAAATATTCATGTCATCTTTTCATACTGTCGAGTCGAGTACAGGTGAGGCTCAATTTCTAGGGAGACCTTAGGCGAAAATTTCGAATGGGCCCTTTTAAAATATACTTAAAAAATAATTAATATTAACTAATATTTTATTTAATCAATATTTTATTAAAAAATAATTCTTCTAGCTTTTTAAATGCAAAATTCTTAATCAAGTTTTGCTAACGTATCTTTTTCTATAGAGCAGTTGCAGGTCCTGCCATCAGTCTGAGGTCTGGGCGACGGAGACGGCGAAGAGCGAGGCTGCACAGAGAGAGAGAGAGTTTTAATTTTGAAAAATTCTCTAATTATAATTAAATAGTTTGGGAGAGTGGAAAAGACAGCTGAGAAAGTCGAAGAGACTCCTCTTTAATTATAATTAAATAGTTATAGAGAGTGAAGGATCTCTAATTATAATTAAATAGTTTGGGAGAGTTGAAAAGACAGCTGAGAGAGTGGAAGAGACTCTCTTTGATTATAATTAAATAGTTATAGAGAGTGGAGGATATTAGCTTGGGAAAGTAAAAAAAACTCATGTTTTTCCTGTTAATATAAAAAATGAAGAGGGAAAAAAATCAGAAAATGTGGATGACAGGATTTGAACTAACACAGGCAAAGCCCACACAATTTCTAATCATGTCTAATAACCACTCCGGCATGCCCAATTAAACAAGCAAAAAACATTTTCTATATTTTATATTTAGTATTTTAGTTAAATATTAATTTATACTATAATTTTGGAGGCCCCATTAGGCGACTTCATTCGCCTAGAGGTTGAGCCGTGGTCGAGTGTCAGGCGCATCCTAACCCTAACTTTTTCTGACTCTAAAAGCGCGTCTCACATCAATTGAACAAAATATGTTTCTTTTTGACTTTAAGCTCTGTTTCATTACACAAATTTCGGAACTCTACTCAAACTTGAAACCAAGCAGGAATTGGTTGCATTCACTGTTACCAACCATAAATTTATCAGGATTCTAACTATTTTCTCTCGTCTGAGAGAGAAAATCATCAGCTCAACTATAGCTCTACTGTGGTTGTACTTTTGTAACGAATCAATTTTTGCTTTGACTAAAAACACAACCAAATATTAATTGAAAACCCACAAGCTATAATTAATTCGTCAGATTTTTAATCTCCTAATTTGCAAAACAAACAGCCCTTATTTCCTTAAACCAAACTCCCTTAAAAAAAATGCTGGAGATATTCAAGTACAAATATTAACTTGAAATAATTAGCAGAGTTCAGAGTATGGACTGCCTCATTAATTAATTAAATAAGGTGACAGTAGAAACGGTGTTCTTCATTCTTGTCTCTTGCATGGAAATAAAAATGCAATGAAATAGTCCAAAAACAAACAGAGAGGTGATATGTTGGCTATTTGTCCTATTATTAATGTCAGAATCTTATTTATGAGAATTATGAATCAAGGTTTCAGTTACAATATAGTTTTGTTATGTATGTGCTGTTCATGAAACCATTGAGCATAATTCATTTATTACTGTTTCACTTCACTGAATACAAGACCAATTAAGATGATCACAACAACAAAATATCTTGAACTAAAAAATGAATAACAGAAATTTTATCATCATTTAATTTCTATTATAAAAAAACATAAATTGCTATCTTATGAGATTATACAGAAAACATTCTCCAGTTAGAAGAATATTTCTTATTTTAATAAGTTATTCGTCTCAATGTGGTCCAAATATGCTAAATCTCTTCTTGTTTTTTTTCTTTTTTCTATCTACAATTTTTTACAGGCAAGATTTCTACTCTCAGAACACAATAATGGCACTGGTCCTCCAATTCCCCAAGGACAAAACTAATCAAAGGCTTGTGGGTCTCACTCTTCTGTAATTTTGTTGGGTAAGAGGCTGCTCAAATTAATGTTAGTACGAGGTAAAAAACAAAAAAAAGGAAAGGGAAAAAAAAAGAATAAAAGAAGAAAAACCCCAAGATGGCCATTCTTGTTCTTGCTGAATAGAGTTGTATATATATAACATTCTTCATCAACAAACCATTAAACTTTTTTTGTGAGTAGTGAGTGCACTTTATAGCCACTCATTCCACAGGCTTACAAAAGCTCATGCTTGGAATTATGAACAAGAATAAAATCTCTTCACCCCCCCCCCCCCCCCCCACCTCCCTCCATGTGCATCCCACATGCCAAGCTCAAGAAAAGCTAGTGAGTCCGTAGCATATAGAACAAACACAAAAGAATGCCCTAATGTTAATATTTTGGAGCACATGGCGAGCACTTAAAATCCAGATGCGATGAGCTTGGTCATCCGCGCTTTCAAGGAGTTCGGTTCATGTGTGTGAGCCACACACACACATACAATAAGAGAACCAATCATCTGTTAACACGTGTATGGACCCTCTTATAATATGTTATTTGTGTGGACCTCACGTATATTATAACTTATTATAAGAGTTTCAATCCACGTGTCAAAGTCAGATTAGTCCTCTTATTGTATGTGTCTGTGGCTCACACACATCAACCGAACTCCAATCCAAGAGGGTCCCTTGCATTAAGCCGTACTTGCTCACTTAATTTGAGTGCGAGAGAGAGAGAGAGAGAGAGAGAGAGAGAGAGAGAGAGAGAGATTTCTGAGGATTTGGAAAGTATTTGTGTGTGTTTCATAATGACATTGATTACATTTGGTTAAGTTAATAATTAAAGAATAACCACCTATCAGCTAGTTTCAAGTCATTATTAAGGTGGCCACTTAATTGCATGCACTGCATTCATAATTATTATGTCTTTAAGTGGCTGTCCTGTTTGGCACAATTTTATGAAGGAGTCAAGCTCATGGATATTTGGGCTTCTTTTTAGGGGTAGGAGAGAAAAAACGGTAATCCATTCTGAGGAATTTTCTTTCAACTTTAGTCGATGGTTTATTTCTTAAAACATTGTATGAACAATTACCATATTATTAAAGTAGGACCTGAGTGCAATGCACGGTCCGCAAGAGTGTGAAATGGTTATTTTTTAGAATGAATATCTTGTGATTTGGGAACTAAAGTCCAACAAGTGCTAGCGTCTGTAGCTGCCAATCTCGCTTGTTTGTCCCAATCAAAATCCTTTTTATTTCTACTGCTTGGTGTCTTAATTTGTCAAAGCTCCCAATCACAAGCTGCTTATTATTATTAGCTCGTGGATTACGAAGTCTGTAGATTATAATCCAATTATCCAATGTTAATCTAAACTATTAACCTTCACAACAAACTTAATACAGTTTTTATTGATAATTCGGAGGAGAATGGAATGGTTCAATGGTCGAGAACACACACACACACAGAGAGAGAGAGAGAGAGAGAGAGAGAGAGAGAGAGTTCCTCGAAGAAATAGTTGGAGAGAGAGAGAGAGAGAGAGAGAGAGAGAGGGAGGGTGGGGGTCAATATTTGCAGTGAGTGTGATCACATGGTGGGCGGTGGCATTGGTCCTTTGGGTCGTTGGGACTTTGTGTGGTGTGGGGGCCAATGGGTTTATAGTATGCTAGGCATCAAAAGTCACGTCTGGATTTTGTCTAATTTGTTCCACAAAATCTCTGATTGCCTCTGAGACTGACACCCAATCACATGCTTGTTCAGTAGATCGCATATGCAAGAAGTTGTGCATCAGCCCCTCAAATGCATTTTGTCTAATATTATGTGTCTGTTTTTGCGAGTGTCACTGTAATATAATGATAAAAAATTTTACAGTAAGCAAAAAGTCTGAAGTTTAAATCTCGTTTACACCAAGTTACAAGAAAAAAAAAATTGGATCATTTGATATTTCTTGCATTTAATGCTTAATGTCTTATTTTCTTCATTGTCATAAGAATTTTATTTTTGGGGCCGGGGTGGGGTGGGGTTGGGGGGAGGGGGTGCGGTTTATAGGTTAACTCATCTGAAAAATAATTCTTCAAAGTGTTTGAAGAAATTTATTGTAGCATATTCTAAAAAAAATCTTATGTGATTATGACCGGCAATCAATAGTTACCTATACACTGAATTTACCAAATTGTTGTATAACAAATCGTGTATACATACATAGTTCTGTATATTGGTATTGCTCTTTTTCAATTTATTGTTCTAACTTTTGTTGAACAAATTTTAAATTTTCCAATTTTTTTGTAAATTCCAAACTATTAACTCTTTTTGTTCTGAACTTTTGTACAGTAGATATTTCACACAAAGTTATTCTGGTGGATATTTCAAGTTATTTCACACAAACAATAACTTCTGTATGGTAGATATTTCACAGAAACAGTAACTTGAAAGAGGAGGAGAATGACATAATAGATTATTTCACACAAACAATAATTTGAAATATCTTCTAGCAGATATTCCAACAGAATAATTTTAAAAGTACAAGTTATTGTTCTGAACTTTTGTTGAACAAATTTTTTTTTTCTTTTCGTATAGCTCTGTGATTGAGATTCCATGCCCTTGTAGACAAAACACTCACCTCCTCACTGTTGGATGAAGATGGCAACAAGTTAAAACATTGGACATGACATAGTTTTGGATGGACCACAGAGATTTGAATGAACAATATCAGTCCACTCCACTGATTGCCACAAACTTTCAAATATGAGCAGACTTTGATACTAAACACAGACATTTAAGATGTCACTTAATAAGCTAAACAAAGAAAGATACACAATCATCAGTTGCTTAACTAATCCATTGATGTAATATATCAAATCACCAATTTATGCTGAGCATTCAGTTTTTAGCTTACCAGTAGAGATGTCACACGTTTCAGATTGGATCAACTCAGCAAGAGTATCTTCCAGTTCTGGGACACATCCGAGCTCCTGCACCTGCAGAAACAAGATGTTGAATCGAGTATCAGTAAACGCATTGTGGCCTGAAAGACAGAAAAGCAAAAGCATCATCACTCCCATTTAATATCTAATAACATATGATCCAATCTAAAAGACGAAAGTAAAATCTTTATACAGTTCATAGGTTCTAGGAGTTGACTGTGACCTGGAGCATCACAAGTTAAAAATAAAAACACAAAGAAAATCTAGCTTTAATTCCATCAGAAATCTCTATTTAAATCTTCATAAAGGATAATAGCTGCAGACTACATGTGGCATATTACATTTTCTCATACTTCGCATTATTTGAGATACAGAAGGAGAGACACCAGAATATTTAGAAGATCTGTACTGTAAATTGTAATAGCTAACAGACCACACAATTAGCTCAGGTGAAAGGAGGAAATATGCCATTAAGCACACAACCATATGCAAAGAGTCGAACTGCAAAAATACAATTTGATATACAGATTGTCATTTACCATAGATTGTTGAGCAAACTGCGTGTTCCATAACCTGAGCGCATATATAAAAATCTATACCCATCTAATTTAGGCGACGTATTTTGCATGCTAAAATAAAGTTACAATTGACCCTTTCATTGCCTAATAACTTAACAAAAAGGGGAAAAAATAATTGATAATATCACATTGATGATCTCTGCTAATGATACATTGGCCCCTCATTAGATTCATATACACAAAAAACAACTTCCAATACAATTTGCTTGTAGAAGACGCAAGAAGGTAGTAATAGAAGAAGGTAAGCAATCTTTTCTTTTTTTTCATTTTCCTCCACAGCCTCTTTCATCTTGAGATCATCTTGGGCCAGATAGCTCGACAGCCCGAAGGTTATCAGTGGAGTCAACCATCCACTCAGTGTTGCGCTGTTGAGCCATATCCAAATCATGGCGGACAACCTCGACCTTTTGCCATTCCTCCCACCTTTCGGCAAGGCCATCGCCTTCCAGCATTCGTACTACCTCTGACATCTTGGGCCGCTCCCCTGGAGAGCCTTGCGTGCAGAGCAAAGCAACTTGAATGAGAGACTCCACCTCTGCTTCCACATAGTTGTTTTGTAGATCAGGGTCTACCAACATATCTAACTTCTTCTCCTTCAGCAGTCCTTTCACCTGAAAACATCAGAGTTCAGAAATCACACCACACTAGTAGTAAATATGCTTGATAACGCTAATTATCATAGCCTTTTCTATCAACATGGGGGCAAAAACTCTTAACTCGAGCACAAACAATCAACCATGGTGCTCATAGCATTTCTAATCTGAAAGCTGCTAATAAGTTTTCTAAACTTAATTCTTCAAGGAAGTAGAAAAGGAAAAGGAACGTGAATCAAGATACTCCTTTCCCTTTTTTGGTTATTAGAAAAGAGACAGGTGGGAAATTAAAAGCTGTATTTCTCTACAAGGTCAATAAAACTCTCCCCTGAGATAGAGTAGTGAAAGATATTTTGTTTCTTGACTTCCGTTTCCTACCTCATCTACTTGTTATATCCATTGTTTTGTATGCAAAGAACAAGAGAGAACCTATCCCTCAATTAAATGCAGGTAACTGTTCATTAAACACTAGCAAGGAAGAGAGACAAGAACGTACCCAGTCCAGCAACATGACATCATCATCATTTGCAAGCCGAGCAAGGTCAAATGCCCTTTGTCCCGTGATGAGCTCCAAAAGCATAATACCATACCCAAAAACATCAGTCTTCTCTGAAGACTTCCCAGTGGATAGATATTCTGGAGCTATGTGCCCGATTGTCCCACGGACAGCAGTTGTTACATGCGTATCCTTGTAGTCCATGAGTTTAGCCAAGCCAAAATCCCCTACAACTGCCTCAAACTCTTCATCCAATAAAATATTTGCAGCTTTGACATCACGATGAATAATCTTTGGATCACAATGATCATGCAAGTAGGAAAGTCCCCTGGCAGATCCCAACGCAATCCGTCTCCGAGTTGGCCAATCAAGTGGTGGTTCATTTGGAGGGCGCTCTGCATAAAAAGCACAAGACCATCTCAGAGCTCTTCAAGAAATAAAAAGCATCTAAAAACTCAATTTCCTTCAACCGCACTGTCAAGGATTCAGGGTAGAAACCTCCAGCTAGTAGAAAACTTGTTCAGTTCATTTCACAGATCAATATGGAAGAGATGACATCAATTGCATATACCATAGCAACAAATCATTGGTATTTGTTAACTATAAAAAACTATAATGTGTGGCATGCGCAAATGAGAGTACTTACATAGTTGAGGATAGGACCTCACTTGTGTCATTCTCTGTGTATACAAATCATGGAGTTCGTTTTCAACACAAGATTTTGCCAATGTGCCTGATATCAAGAACTAATTCCTAATGTCTTATCAGGTACAGTCTAACTCACAGAATTTATTTGGGTTGAGGTAGGATTTGGACCTAGACTATACATTTTCTCCTGATGATTTCAGACAAAGCTTATGGTACTCGAATCACTGTTCGAAGTATCAGCCGAGTCGGATACGACTCGGCTGAGTCGTATCCGACTCGGCCACCTCCGATATGACTCGGAGGCCCGAGTCGACCCGGATCGGGTCCGACTCGGACGCGACTCGGTCAACTCGGCCGAGTCGTGAAAGCGACTCGGTCAACTCGGCCGAGTCGTTCACGACTCGGCCGAGTTGACCGAGTCGCGTCCGAGTCGGACCCGATCCGGATCGACTCGGCGCCCGTGACCCCCCCCCCCCCCGATAAAAAGCGCTGAGGGAGAGAAAGAGAGATCAGATCGGATCTCTCTCTCTCTCGCCGTCCCCCCGCGTCGCCCTCGCCGTCTGCAGGTATCTCCCTCTCAGTCTCTCTCTCCCCCCCCTTTCCCTCTCTCTCCCTCTTTCTCCCTCTCTCTCCCGCAGCGACTCTTTCTCTCTCTGTCTCTCTCTCTCCCTCTCTGTCTCTCTCTCTATCCGTCTCTCTCTGTCTCTCCGTCTCTCTCTCTCTGTCGGACTCTCTCTCTCCCTCTGTATCTCTCTCTCTCTGTCGGACTCTCTCCCTCTCCCTCTCAGTCTCTCTCTGTCCCTCTCTCCCTCTCTCTCTCTGTCCCTCTCTCTCTATCTCCGTCTCTCTCTCTCTATCTCTGTCGGACTCTCTCTCCCTCTCCCTCTCAGTCTCTCTCTCCCCCTCTCCCTCTCTCTGTCGGACTCTCTCTCTCCCTCTGTATCTCTCTCTCCCCCTCTCTCCTCTCAGTCTCTCTCTGTCCCTCTCTCCCTCTCTCTTTGTCCCTCTCTCTATCTCCGTCTCTCTCTCTCTATCTCTGTCGGACTCTCTCTCCCTCTCCCTCTCCCTCCCCCTCCCCCTCCCCCTCTCTCTCCGTCTCTCTCTCTCCTCCTCTGTGTGACTGTGTCCCCCTCTCTCCTCTCTGTCTCCGTCTCTCTCCCTCTCTGTTCCTCTCTCTCTCCCTCAGTTTAATTTTGATACATGAATTTTGATATCTACAATTTTTTATGATTTGTCATGAATTTTTCATAATTTTTTTGACATTCTATGTAGCGTTTTGCGCGTATCGTCCGAGTCCGATCCGAGTCGCCGAGACCGATCCGTCTCGGTGCCGGTCGAGTCGGCGGCCGAGACCGAGACTTTGAACCATGACTCGAATATGTCTTTTAAAGTAACACGGGCTGCCCCCCATCCCCCACTGTAGTTAATGAAACATGCTAAGAGTAACAAGAGTTACAAAAACAACTACTCAAATATGTTATTGTTCTTAGTTATTACTATTTGCCGGCTTAAGTCGGCAAGGGTCTAGCTGATTATAATTTAGCAAGCAGCCTTAGCTCAAGAATCAGGTATAGATTTTGGCTCCAACTTGGACTCCAGGTATCGGATCATTTCCTAAGATAAACTCCATAAATTAGATCATCGTTTTCAATAAACTCATCATCGTCATTGTCTAATTCTTTCCACTCAAAGCCGGGTCTTCTACGAGCCCAAATCTAAAGTGATAAACCTTGATGAAAGGTTTGAAACTTTTTATTCTCAACTAGAAATAATCTAGAAGTAGGCTCCAAATTCCTAGGTAGCACACCCAAGAGAGTGTCTTATCTCGCAATATGAAGGCCTATGAGCAGGTAAAATGGCCTGTCTTATTGGCCATGCATTTAAGCTCATGCAATTTGGATGCAGGCCCTCCAAAATTCATCTTGTCCAAGGAAAGTCCAGTTTCTAGAATCAAAGTACAAGATTAGCCGAATAAAATGAATTTGAAACAAATATTTTCTAAATATATAAAAAAGTTGTAGCTTTCGGAAACTTTTATATCGGAAATGGAGTAAAATATTATAGACCATGTTTTTCTTTTAGTCTTCTGAACTGCACCACTTTTACGATATACATTATAATATGTGAGATTCGAGTACACAAAAGGTACCTCTTAAACATGAAGCCACACTTCCATTCGCCATGTAAGGATATACAAGCAGCCGTTCTGTGGGTGTCATGCAAAACCCGCGCAGCCGGAGAAGGTTTCTATGCACAGCCATGCTGATCATCTCAACCTCTGTCTGAAACTGAAGCTCACCGCCTGGTGTGCGCTCTTCTTTAAGCCTCTTTACAGCCACCAGGGAACCATCAGCAAGCCGCCCTTTATAGACCTTTCCGAACCCACCCCTACCCAGAACATTTTTGTTGCTAAATCCATCAGTGGCGACTTGGAGTTCTCGCAGAGAAAACCTTTTAAGCTGACCCAAATGAACTTCTGGATCTTCCTCAGCTGTAAAAGAAAAAGTCCAAACAAGTTTTTGTTTCAGATGTATTAACCAATACACAGTGCGGAACAGTTCCAGCTGTCTAATATATACAAACCAGGGACATCAAAGAAGTATTCTTGAGGTTTACGGCGACGCCACCATGCAAAGCCAATTGCAGGAGCAGCAAACAAAAGAGCAGCGCCTGCAGCAACTCCCCCAGCAATCGCTCCAGTACTAGAGGCACTACTTCCTTTTGAAATGACAATTCAGCAGTCATTAGAACCAGTCATATACCACAAATTCATTACTGAAAATCATAAGATTTCTTCATGTATATGTCAGGTCCTCAATATCTTGGATTTGAGTATTTACCCATCTACGCTTCTATTTGCTCACATGAACTTATGAAGCTTGTAAAATTTAACAATCATAACTCACACTAACTGATAGCCCTCACCTTCTTAAACAAGCCATGCAGCTTTGGAGGGATATTATATACATCCAAATAAAAAAAATTGAGTGGAAATTTTCAGAAAGTAAGACATTAGAAAAAGCACCTGCACATATGCTAGTCAAGGAGGATAATTCCCAAGTCCCCTAAGAGGCTCATATGAGAAAGAAGAGAAGTAATTTCTGAAAATGTACATGAGTATCAAATCTCCATAATAATCCTCCAATATATGTGGCGGGGCACAACCAACTTCACCCTAGTCTTTTGCATAGACAGAGGGTTGATCATAGACAGACCAAGAATGCTCCTCAATAGAGAGGTAAAAGGCATAAAAAAATTTTCTTCCAGCAACAACGGGCTTAAAATAACAAGGGTTTCAAATATAGAATATAAAGCTTTGCATGTATGAGTGGAGAATTATTGTAATGTCATGAGTTTGGAAGGTAAAAGGAAACTGTGACAACCAAAATATTTTGAATTTAAAGGCATTAGCAGAAACAAAAGAGAAACAATACCTGTAGATGTGGGTGGTGCTGGAGGAACAAATGGAGGTGGTGGAGAAAATGGAGGAGCACCAGGACAAGGTTTTGATGTACCAGGACCACATAGAAGAGGGTTATTAGCAAAACTGCAAAATTGAGAAACTATGTTCAGGAAAAAAGGAACTCATTACAATTAGAAAAATAAATTTGCCAGACAAATGAAAAAAATCACAAGAAAAGAACCTGATAGGAGTGAACAATGAAAAGGATCCATTTGATGGAACCTCTCCTGATAAGAAGTTGTTTGACAGATCCCTGCATACTTATTAACAAAGTTAATTTCCATAGTGAATTTTTTCAGGGAAAAGGGAGTATATTGCTGCATGATTTCAACGAAACTTACAGAACTTGTAGTGCAATGATGCTTGTTAATGATCGTGGAATTGTACCCGACAAGCTGTTGTTGTTAAGCCGACTATCCTTCCACAGAAATTTCAAGTTAGAAATAAATCTTCAAATTATATGCTAAATTAAGAAACAAGTAAATATAAAATAAGAAAAAGGAAAAGCAAAAAGAAACTGCTGAGCGTTGCTAACAGAAAACCCGCTGGGAAGTTAACATGCTTTTTAGAAAGTACATTCTCACATTCTAACAATCAAATGTCAGCATGCTGAACAAGAGAATCCATTTTTCTCATTACCAAAATGTAAAGTTGTGGAGCCGTGGTTTCTTCTTCTTTCCTACTTTTTTCTTCTCCTGTTGGTCCATTTATGACCTTTATCTAGTCTCTAGCTAGAAGATGTACCAAAATACTGAGCATTTTGGACACATTTCCCTATTCATGAGTCAATTAATTTCTTCAGGAAAAAATGCCAGCATTTATAATGCCACAAGAAAATGACAAAGAAAATTTAAATAATAATGTCATGCCCTTTCCCCTCAATAGGCTGTCATCTCCCACATAACTTCTATTACAAAGAAAGAAACACAGCTAGATTACCATCAATGAAATCTACATTATGTCAGTTTTACATGGGTATTCATACACAAAGCACATGCCTGTTGCTCCAGTGAAGAATAATGATCGAATTCACACTGTCATTTAGGTTTTACTCTAGGAGTGTCTCATAAAAAGGTAGATGCAAGATTTGTTGAGGAGCAAGAGACAGAAATAACAAGAACAGGGAAACCGCAAAAAACGAAAACTTATTCGATTATACACCTCAGCGTCTTGAGCACATGCTAAATGCAAGAAAAAGAATAAGTAAATCCAAGAAAACAAGATTAGGAGTTATCATACAGGAACCGTAGATTCGACAGATTCCCCAGTGTGTCGGGTATTTGACCAGTGAAGTTGTTCAAGTACAGATCCAAGCTCACCAGGTTCGTCAAGTTACCAAGGTCACTAGGAATTATTCCACTAATATTGTTGCTATAAAGTTCCCTGCAATAAAAAGATAAAATTAGAATAATTAACAAATGAAGATTGGTAGCAAAGAGAATTCGATTGGTTGTGATTAGACAGTCATTGGTGGACAATGGCATGCTTCAGTTAAACCCACAATCATTCAAACGAAAAGTTCCTCGGAATCTAATTTTGAGAAAAATGGTTTCTATTTTTCGTTAAACATCTTGCTGCCATGTAGACTGAAAAATTGAAATATGAAGAGTAACTTATAACCTATGATGGCTTCAAGAAAAGACTCAACTTTTTCCAAATAGAGTAAATTGAAAGTTACTTTAGTGCTTTGCTGACTATATGTACACTGCTGCCATGTATGTTATTTGATCAATTACACAACTTACAATGTGATCAATATAACTTTTCTGAACCAATATTTATTAACCACATTTGTTTCTCAATCTCTTCCTGTATGATCTAAAATGGAGTTACTGGATGAGGCTATGAGCTATGAGCTCAACACAACACTATTAACTTCATATCGGAATGAAGCAGCAAACTGCAAGACAGGCATATAGCCTTGCATAAAATGGATTTCAAGATCACAGTTGCCACTTGTGAACAATCGTTTTTTCTAAGATCATAGGTAATTCTTTCACAGCCATTGCTCATACTCCAAGGTTTTTTCGAGTTTCATTATTATATGTGGTACAGCTTAATCCTTGTTATAGGTGACATACTTAGTAATGCTAGCTAATAGATTTCTCATCATGTTACTATGTTGCAGGACATACATATAAGCTGCAGGATGAGGTTTGAAGGTGCCAAGTGAAGCTAAAATATCAGGAGTATATTTGCACTGGACGTGTGCATTCATTACTTTCTACATTCAAAAACCAAAAACTCATTAAAAATAAAAAACGACAAGTCAAAATTAGATAACATGCATTTCAATAACACAAGTCTTATTCATAATATTTCTTTTATTGAAAAATGAAGTTAAAAGCAATCTGGGTAAATAAGTTGAAAAATCAACACCCCATTACTTCAAATGCTAATTAGTAGATCAGTATTTAGAAATTTACTACTACAAAGGGGAACTTACAGGTATTGCAAATTTCTTAGTTGTCCGAGTTGGGGAACCAGAGTACCCGATAACTGTGCATTTCCAAGATCACTGAAAATAAACAATGTAAAATTCAGGTAGTTATTAATACACATAAAGATACATGACACTATATAAGGTGCAAATTGAGATCATCCACTTACACTCTAATAACACTATTGTCGTTATTACATGTCACATGAAACCATGTGCATGGATTGACCAGAGTCGCATCCCAACTTTGCAGCACATTATTAGGATCAGTTAAGCTGGTCCGTAAACTGTGCAATGCATCACCTGTCAGCAGAGAAACAGAATGCTACCAGAAGTTAATAAATAAACAGAAAGCAAATTGTATAAGAGAAAATGAGTGTGGGTGTGTGTGTGTGTGTTTTGTTGGGGTTGGGGATGGAAAAAGTAACCCTCTCAGGCACTCTTAGCATATTATAAAACAGTTCCCGCTTCTGAAAAATGCATTAGTAATTCTGCAATGGAGTTGGCAGTTTTTTTTGTGTGTGTGTGTGTGTGTGTGTGTGTGTGGGGGGGGGGGGGGGGGGGGGGGGGGATCCTTGCTTTGATTGGTGACATTTAAGATTATTGTTTTCACATACATGCCTAAATGTCCTATATTTTTAGTTGCATCTACTCATGGTAAAGGATCAACCCAAGTACAAAACAAGTTTTAAAGCTATCCTCCCAACACAGGTTATTCTCCATAAAAGGCCTCTTAACTTTGAGCTAAAATGATCAAGAACCTAAAACACTGACTTCTCCCCACCAAAACTAAATTCCAAGATTTTTTTTTTTTCAAACACAAGTGACTCTTGAGTTCTTGCACGTTCAGAGTTCAATCTTAAAGGTCAATCTCTTGATCAATAATAATGCATAAATCCGAGTAGCCCATCCAAATATATCATCTTCAAGATCGTGGATCTTATTCCTACTGGATCTCAATGGGTGTTTTTAAAAATGGCAGATTGTATAGAAAGTAATGTTCATAAATTTGCTTTCAAGTTTCAAATATTCCAATACCCTAAGAACATTAAGTTCGTGTTGGGACAATATAAAGTGCATTATCACTAGAGAGTCAATCTTAAAGACCACTCGATCAGTGGTGTTGCATAAATCTGAGTTGCCCACCCTGAATATTATCATCTTCAAGGTCCCAAATCTTAGTATTACTGGATCTCAAGAGTTGTTTCAAGGAACTATGTAACAAAGACTCTTCTATCATGAACTCAGCTGACTCGGCCGAGCTAAGGCTGAGCCAACTCAGTCCCAGTCACAGTCGTGTACAACGACGTTTCGGAGTCCATTTCTGGCCCGCTCGGAGTCCGATTCGAGCTCTATCTGAAGCACTAGACCCGCAGATGAGTTTTAGAGATACTTCTCTAGAAGGATTTTGCAGTTTTTGAGCAACAGATCCGACCTCTACAGACCCTTATTTGTGGTCATTGCTCGGTATCGATGCTTTTTCAAGCACATTTGGGTACTTTCTAACCTCATCTCTCATATTTGTGATACCCTTGCATACATATTGTGATATTTGTGGTGATTGTTAGTTATAATTGCTATTGTTAATTGCCTAGTTGCTGCCTATTCGCATTTTCACCTCTAGGAATCATTCTGCATAATTCATTTTAGAAAACTATTAGGAAATTTTTCGGTTGATAATATAGTGCATGCATCTAGTAAAATTTAGAAAATTATCTTGCATCTGTGTGATTGTGTGTATTGTCAGTATAGCGCATGCTTCTTCGTAGTGGTAAAACATATTCCCTGATCATCTAGATATGGAGTCCAAACTTGACCTAATCCTTAGGGAGCTTCAAGATTTGAAACTTAGAGTTGAAGGGTTAGAAAACAAGAACACAAGAGAAAACTCAAGAGATGATCCCCGAGATAAGAGAGTGAAAAACATCGATAAGCGTAGGGATGGAGAAGATGACATAATATGTAAGATTAAAATAGATCCTCCAACATTTAACGGTATTCTTGACCCTAATATTTTTAGTGATTGGATAGCAAACTTGGATTACTACTTTGATTGGTATATGTTCACAAAGTAGAGTAGAGTAGAGTTCGATTTGCTAGGATGAAACTGTCAAGGTCAGCTAGAATTTATTGGATCTCGGTAGAGAGAGTACACTAGGCGTGGAACTTCCATAGAGTCTTGTGAGGAATGAAACAAAAGCGCAAGGAGAAATACCTTCCCGATTCCTATAAACATCGCTACTAGATAAACTGCATAACCTTCGCCAGGATAACAAGTCAGTTCAGAAGTATACAACCGAATTTGATGACCTAACCCTCCGTTGTAAGGTGCACGAGGATTCCTATCAAGCGATATCTGGATACCGTTCCGGTTAAGGTCAAACATTCAGCAAGCAATGTTCATCCACCACAAGATCAAGACCATTGAGCAGGCAAGCCAGTTAGCCCAAGATATAAAAACCTCTCTTAATTTTTTTCAAAGCGTAGGGTCTTTCCTAAAGCCAGAAAGCAACCTAGCCCAAACACTCACACAACTAGATATCCCAAAGGCAAATTTGTGATGGGTGAATCTTATATGAGTGTCAAGGGAGTCAATGTTTTAAGTGTCAAGGTTATAATCACGTTGCTGCACAATGTACCTCTAGGAACCTCCTAATCAATAAAGTCGATGATGATGAGATCGAAACAATCGTGCATGAAGCAACAGGTAATGCGACTGATTTGATGATATTAGGGTTGCTAGCCTCCAGTTATGTGTTATTAGGTGTTCACACACTGCTGTTGGTAACGAAGATTGGCGTAGATCTAGTGTGTTCTACACCTATATTACACATGAGGGGAAGAACAATAAGTTGATGATAGATGGGGTAGTTGTGCGAACATCATTGCCAAAACGGCTCTTGAGAAGATGGGTCTCAAGGCTGAACCACATCCCCACACATACAACATGAATTGGGTTGATAAGACTGCTCAATCTATTACCCAGTGTTGTCAAGTCCCTATCCACATGTTTAGTTACGAGGATAATATTTGGTGTGATGTCTTAGACATTGACGCCACACACATCTTATTGGGTAGGTCTTGGTTGTATGACTTGAATGTAGCCAGTTTGGGTAGGTATAACACTTATGAGTTTAAATTTAACAGAAAGAAAATAGTATCGAAACCTGCCAAATCTAAGTCAAGTGTAGGGAATAATAAAGAGGGAACAATCACCAAAAAGAATGACAAGACACCATGTTCTTAGCGACTAGAACTCAATTTTCTCCTGAGTCTCTTATTGATGGTTCTATACCTAGGTCTAGGAATTCTCGCGGTCTTTTCCCTCTTCCCTTCGGTATCCCACACATTGCCACATTGAGCCATCTGCACCACATTTGCATAAGTTGCATGAACATAATACAAGACAAAAGACAATTAGCAATTACAAATATCAGTCTGCTGCAGAGTCTCACGAGTGGTTGTAGGACATCGCAGTAGGTGACAAGATGTTGATTAGAGTGCAACCAGAGAGATTCCCACTGAGAACTTGAGAAATCTTCATACTCGACGCAGTGGCCCATACAAGATTTGAAAAGGTTTGGTTCCAGCGCCTACGAGCTCAATATTCTCCATGATCTTAGGATCATGCCGGTATTCCGCATCGAGAACCCGGCTTGTTATCGCACTTGCACGATGCCACAGCGGTTTTCAGTTCGTCCATTGCAGCTACCACTGCTGAGGAGACCCACTATTGAGGAATTGGTGTCATCCTTCCGGTTCGATTTTATCATCCATGTCGCCGCCATTCGCCGGTAGCAAATTTTTTAAAACCGGAGAGAATTGATGAGAATCATTAGCTCTTTATTTGCTTAGACTATTTTTCCTCTTTATTTTAGGCTAGGCTCAGTTTATTCTTTGATTTTAGTCTCATATTAAATATGTGAGAAAACTTCTCATGTATTGGGTCTATATAAAGCCAGAACCTGTAGTCTTTTATTCAATTCAGTTGATTTAAAAAACTCTTATTTTGCATTGCAAGTTTTGCTCTGTGACTGAATCTCTGCATGGTGAAATGCTGAGGGGGAGAGCAATCTCCTTAGTGCTAAAGCCAAAACCAATCTTATCCTCAAACCTAAATTTCTTCTCTTTTTTCCTTTCCCCTTTCTCGTATTACAACAATTATATTATTAGAAATGTGTGGGATTTTGATGCATGGACATGTCATGTAAATATACACTCTCTCTTTAGTATTTATACATATTCTATTGTCATGTCATCATGTCTGTATGTCCTACTTTTTAAGGAACTAAGTATCAAGTATTCGTATTCGAGTTGTGTCAATGACCTGTGTAGTGCGTCTCGTGGTTCTTAGATAAGAAATTAAAATGTGCATGGTAAGTAATGTTCATCAATTTGCATTCAAGTTTCAACAACTCCGTTCCAATACCCAATGAACATTAGTTTCATGCTGGGACAACACCACTGAGTGCCTTATTACTAAAGCAGAATGTGGTTGAGATGTCTGCTTGGAAGGTTTATTTTGTTGAATAATGAAGAATGTTTGCATAGGTTCAAGGTATTCTCCTGAAATGCTTCAAAGTTATGTTGCATGGATAAATTGGATACTTGATTAAATACTTGTTATCAGATACTCCTTCATGTATTCTAGAAATTATAATGGATAGTAGATGTATTCGAGGCTAGGAAATTAAAAATCTAATGCATGAATGATGGATTCACTAATCCCCACGATGTATAGTCCATAGATGCATTTGTACATTTTTTTCACTTTCTTGACAAAGAATTATGATTATTCTCATAACTATTGACTTGTATAGCTTGAAAATATTTTATAGCATAAGTTATTATGCTTTATGACCATTGTGATATAAAAAAAATTAAGTATACATAAAGAACAATAACTCATAGACACATACTTTTACTATTTTGTATTCAGACGTATTTGAATTAAGAATTTTCAGAATTTGCCCATTCCACATACTTGTATCATGTTGCATCTGTCTCATATCTGTGTGATGCAACATACATTCAAAGTTACCAATTGTGGGGTTTAGAGTTGTGTCAAATTCGGAATAAACATCGCAGAGTCCTATAAACAGTGTAGTGGTCAGTTTCTGACCTCCTCGAGATCACGCCACATGTCCATTCAACACCAAACAGGCAAGCGACACGTGGGCATTTCCAGCACCTCTGATCGGGAGTGCCCATTCAATTCAAACCCCGAGCGGCTCGTATAGTTAGAAGGAGATAGAATCAGTTGTGAGAATCTCTATCTATAAGCCAAATCCTTATTTGAACTCGACAGTTAGAGCTCCAAAAACAGATCAACCATATTAATAGTTGGATGCAGAGGATCAAATAAAGTTGGATTCTCACCCAATCAATCCAAAGTCGGATGCATGGCTCTAAACCGCCTCCGAGATAAGGGGTTAAGTATTTAAACAACTCTGTAGTCTTATCTGAACAGACACTTGTAAAAATAATAGATCCCTTCCAATGCAAGGAGGGAAGATCTATTGAGCCCAGAAACCCTAGCATACCAGAGAACACCATTGTAATCGTCATTATTACAGTGGAATTTCTCTCCGTGGTTTCTCCCATTTGGATTTTCACATAATTCTCTGTGTTTGCGCTGGTTTTTCTGTGATCTAATTACACCCACTCCATTATTTTGGTGCGTGGATTAATTCTTAGGAAATTACCCACAGCATTTAGTTGCTTTCATTGAGATCTATTTTGAATCCCTACTCAGGATCTCTCCCCATCCAATATCTTTCCTCAAAACAACTATGGCGCCCAAGAACATCGCCAGACATGATGTCAACGCTTCTGACGAATTCGATCCATCGGTTCTCTCACGCGGGCAACTTGTCCAGATAGTGATCGACCTGCGACGACGGTTGAGCGAACACTGGGCAAATGTCGACCGCGAGCAGGAGTTAGTAGCCATCCATCGTGATATCGCAGAACACGAGCGAGAAGTGGTAACATAGGTCAACCATCAGTTGCTCACGAGATAAAAGTTCTTCGAGAAGCGCAACAGTGAGTCATCGAGTTGGGTACTAGGGAGATTCAGGTGGACAACTCCCCCGAGATCAACCAACATCCAACAGCCCCGACCGACCTACGTCTCAAGCTAAACAAGATGCACTCCAAAGTAGCCACTTCGCATGGGGACCCCGAGAGCCTCCAAGCCAATAGCTCGCAAAAACGTGCACGGGGACATTACGCCCTAGCTCACAAGAACGCTTTCCCGACAATGGCGAAGACCGAGTACTCCTCAGTCTTCACCCTCTTGAAGTTGTTGATTGACCAGATCCTTCACATCATCAAGCATCAGCCATGGGTAAAACTCCTTAAGACTGCCAAGCACGACATAGAATCTCTAGAAGCAAGAAATTGTTCTTTTCACGGCAGTCGGGTACACACCACCCAGCATTGTTATGCCCTCAAAAGACACCTTGAGGACCCAGTTCAACATGGATATATAGACGAGTTCATCCTCAACTTGGAGGAAGATCGTGAGGTCGGAGAGCCCTCGGTAGAGACCGTCGACTAAAGCGTTTGCTGCTCGACACCACTCAAGACAAGAAGACCCCGACAAGCAAACAGAGTTCCTCTCCATCGAAACGATACTACGTGTTAAAAATCATGTAATATCCAATAAAATTATGCAAATTCTTTTACTTTGATGTTCATTGTTTTCTCCAGATACGACAAGCTCAGTCAACAGCCTATACGGGTCCAACCCTAATGCTACAAGGGAAAAACAACCTCCGCAGCTGTCCCTCGGGAAGCCCTCTGAAAGACGAGGACTCGCCCACTATGACTGCTCGGAGTCAGCCTAAACATGTTTTCACCTTGACGGCCACTCGAGTGAGTCAAAAACCTATACAGGTCTTATCTTGACGGTTACAAGGGAAAAACAACCCCGCGGTTATCCCTCTATGAGCACCTAAAAGATGGGGACTCGCCCACTATGACTGCTCGGAATCAGCCTAGACAAGTATTGACCTTGACGGCCATTCGAGTGAGTCAAAAGCCTATACGGGTCCTACCCTGATGGTTATAAGGGAAAAACAGCCCCCGCAGCTATCCCTCGGGGAGTCCCCTGAAAGACGAAGACTCACCCACTATGACTGCTTGTAGTCTAAACAGGTTTTCACCTTAATGGCCACTCGAGTAAGTCAAACGCCTATACGGGTCCTACCCTGACGACTACATGGGAAAAATAGCCCCCGGGGGTATACCTCAAGGAGCCCCCTGAAAGACAGGGACTCGCAGATTATGACTGCTCGGAGTAAGCCTAGACAGATTTTCATCTTGACGGCCACTCGAGTGAGTCAAAAGTCTATACAGGTCCTACCCTGACGGCTATAAGGAAAAAACAGCTCACGCGGCTATCCCTCGGAGAGTCCTCTGAAAGACGGGGACTCGCTCACTATGACTGCTCGGAGTCAGTTTAGATAGGTTTTCACTATGACAGCCACTTAGTGATTCAACAGCCTATATGGGTACTACCCTGATGGTTATAAGGGAAAAACAGTCCATACGGCTATCTCTCAAGGAGCTCCATGTACATGTTTTCACCCTGCAAGTAACTCTTCGAGTGCCCCCCCCCCCCCAAAAAAGACAGATGTTACAATAACATAATCTCAAAACATGAAGCTACCCCCGTTCAGGAAGGATTCTTCACTCAGGAACTACATGCCAAACCACTTCAAATGTTTCAGAATCAAATCAGCATCCCAAGCAAACGCAACGACAAAGTAAATAGAAAAATTTAAAGGCATCAGACAGGAGCGCCAAGTGCGATGATTCAAATACTCAAAGAAAATAGAGGACATATCTCCTTATTCCATTAGTTCTTACAAGAAAGGGGCAAAATATCTAACTCCGCCTGGGACCATCGCGTCGACCCTCCGACCATCTACGAGGTCTGTCGCGCCAGTCGCCAGAGCTCCCAACCTGATCCGTTGGCCTCCCCAACTGGTTACTCGAGCCCCTGGGTCGAGAGCCAAGCCCCTTGTGATCACGGGTTGTACTCCCTTGCCATCCTCTGAAGAACTCTATTGGACCGTTCGAGTTAAGGAATATGATCTGAGAACACAACTTCTATGTCTATCCAACCAGCGCATCATGAGCCTTTAAAGCTCATCATAACGATCCGGCTGACAAGAATTTTCGGCTCTCAATTCCTCCACATCCTTATCCCGATTTTCCAGGTTAGTTTTTAGAAAATGGACTTCGCGCTTGAGCGACAACTTCTCCGCACGCTCCTCATCAATCTGCCCCCGAAGAGAAGAGATCTCCAACAGGGCTGAAGCAACCTTTCCCTGCAGATCAGACACCTCCCACGCCTTTTGCAGCTCCTCAAGTCTGCTCAGAAGCCTTACCTCAAGGTCTAACTTCTCCCCTCCTCAACTCAGCACTCGCCTCGAGCAGCTCGCACCCTTTATGAAGCATTATGTCCACCCTCCTTTGTAAATCTCCTAGTGTCACATTGTGGGAGACAAGCTCACGATCTAGCTGGGAGGTAAGGAGATCAAGCAGCTTGAGCTCTACTCGGCATGAAAGCCCAGGAAATCCCCAAAATGAAACCCTGGCGACATTCTCCCGCCAGGCATTCAGGGAGTCCAGCAATGATCCAGGCTCATCGTTTAGATCTATCTCCACCCACACAGCTACACCCTCAGGATCAAAGCCTTCATCCTCCCCGAAAAGTCTCTCCCCGGAAAGCCAGTCCATCAGAGTTCATGAAGGCAAGGGAACCCAGCAGCCCCAAAAGACTCCTCTCTGACCGCGACCCTCCAGCCCACTGAGACTACCGACTTGAAAGCTAGAAGAAAAGGGTCCACCAGTCCGGCATCCATAACGGCCTTGAAACACAACGGAAGCAGGACATTTGAGATGGCGTGAAAGTTGAAGACTCGATTATTCCGTTCAAAAAAATTACATTAGATATTACAAACAAAGCAAACTTTTAGGCACTCACTTTGCCTTTATGAGACACCTCGGAAGGGGGAGTCGAAAGCATAGCGTCCTCGGGGGCAACCGGTGCCACAGAATCAGTCGCGGGAGTGGTTGGCGGAGGACTTATCGCCGATGGCGCAGAAACACCGGACGAAACACCCGAGAAAGTCTCAACCGCAGTGACAGGGACGACACTGCTTTGGGGAGTTCACGGCCCTGACTCTCAAAGAAGGCTCCAATTTCAAGTGGGTCCCTCGGGGACACACCCCGTTTCCCATCTCCGTACCCTTTTTATATTTCTTAAATTTGAAAACATCATCGCCTTTTAACAACGATCTATCGTTGCCTGCTCTTTCGCTTCCGCCGCATCTTCAGCAATCCACGCACGACTCAAGTCATATTTGAGGCACTCCCTCGCCTCTTTAATGGCGTCCTGCTCCGACCTCAAGGTGGCCTCAGCCCCCTCGGCACGCTGGTATATCTCCTCAAGCTCTCGTTGAGCCGTCTGCAACACGAGCTCTTTTCGTTGCAGTTCAGAGTCCCTCTTCAGCATCTCCAAACCCTTCTTCTCCATCTCCCCCCTAAGTTGCTCCAGCTCCTCCCGATTTGAACGATCCACCGTTTTGTGGTCCAAATCTGCTCGGAGCCAACTGACCTCCTCAGTCGTCGCCTTCGCCGCAACGCTGACCTCCTCTATCCTCCGGCGCAAGTCAACAACTTCCCCCATCCTTCTTTAGGGCTTCTCTGTGGGCATCTAGCAGCTCGGAGATGAGCACAGCATTCTGAAAAAGAATGCCAAAGTTAGATGATATATAAACAACTAACTTAAGACAACCATCGTGACAATTACCTTGAAGACTTCATTCTTCAGACGCCGCCTCCGTTCCTTCTAAGGTAAGGCCTTGAGGTCCTCAAACCCTCCAAGGAAGTCACCATACCGGAAAGCCACCTCAACATCTCCCCTCCAGAAAAATAATTCGAGCTTAGGACTTGTAATGGCCCACGCTGAAGACTGCACCTGGGACTGAGAAGCAGTCTCCGAGGAATCGACACCACTGGCGGCCCTCCCATCGTTCGCAGCCCGAGGATGTTCACAATGCCCACCCTCTCGAGCCCATGTGGAGACTCAAGCACAACGTCATTCAGAGTAGGGAGCGATGTTGTCTCAACCCCACCCTTGGGGAGCAACTCTGTAGCAGAGGGCTCCTCCGGCATCCCTAGGGCGAGTCAGCAATCTCCCCAGTAGCCTCAATGACGAGCGAAGTCCCACGAGCCCTGTCTACACAGTTGGAAGAATCAACCCGAGCTTCTTCAGCCACAGGGGACTGCTTCGCGGCAAGTGGTTGCTGCTTCAAGCAAGTCCGCCATCCCCTCATCATCAAACTCATCGAATTGAATCCTGAACTTCTTCTGCAAAAGAAAAACAAACGTCGAGAAATAGTTCTCCAAGTAGGAAACCAAAAAAATCAAGAGCTTACCCTAGGGTGCGGAAGACCCAAAGACTGAGCTAGAGCCCTCTTCTTCTTGGTAGGAGTTATCCGTCTCAGGACCCTCGACTTCCCAAGATCGACGGCCGGTTGGCACACTTTCTGAGCATGCTCACCCCATTCGGGGGCATGGTTGCTTTCCTTACGGGCAGATTCCCCCGGCTCGGGAAGCAGTTTGGCTCTTACCTGAAGCAGTCGCCCTCGGGAAGAATGGAGGCACTGGAGGTCTGTTCGGATCCAGCAGCCAACTCCAGTTATGACAATCGTAACTGATGGACATCAGCCTCTGCAACTTCGCCTTGATATCAACGGTAGGCAAGGCGCCCTCCGCGAGTGGCGGGGCCCAAGTTCCAGACAAGCGGAATGACCCTACACTCATTCTCTGATTCAACTGCTCACGGTCTGGTAACTCGAACCACGGTATCTCTCATGTCGTGGTCATTGTCAACCATGTTGACAATAATCTTTTCAACCCCGCTCTGGGGGGACAAAGTAGCGAGCGCCTTGAGTGGTCTTCCTTAGTATGTACGCAGTGCTGAAGACTTCACGCTGACACGCCTTAAGAGCATACAAAGCGCAGAAGACTTCAAACCCTAGTACCGTACGTCAGGCCACTGCTAAAAACTGAGAGAGGGTGACCTGGTAGAAAATCAGAACACTGCGGACGAAACTCGTCATTGGCAACCTCAACCCCAGTGTCGGAACCTGAGGATGCATATATAAAGCATCATTAGGCGGGGCCAAAAAAGGCAAAATCATGGGACAACTCGATCTTTATCCCCGGGTTCAAGCGAAAGCCATAACTCGCCAGATATTTATCCACCTCCTCCTGATTGCGGAGCCTGGAGGTCTTTGGATTAAAGTTCATCCCTATCCTAGTACGATGGGAAGCTCTCTTCCCCTTCTCCTCCACAGCGGCCTTCCCTTTGCCCGCACCACCGACCGTATCGGATTTCTCTCCCTTCTTCACGCAACAGGAATGAGAAAAACGACTGAGATCTGGGAACCAGATGATCAGAAGAAGACGAGGAAGAAAAAGAAGATCTAGACATTTGGGGAAAAGAATGTCCAAAGCCTTATAGCGTTGCCTTTTTAACCCTAGGGGAATGACCAGTCGCTCGATCAGGGTCCTACACGTATTATAGCGGATCAGATCAAAATTGTCACTTCGGATACACGGTACCCACCTAGAGCGTTGCGTGCTAAAAAAGTGACGGTAACCTGACCGATCGGCAGGTAGATGGGACACACATTCAAGGCTCTGCCAGCCTATAGAGCCACGCACACCACTACGGGACAAAAACTGAAGCGACAGCAAATCGACCTGAGTCCAAGTCCAGAGTTCCCTTCTCTATTTACCCCCCTCTCTCTATTAGAGTCCCCGAGAACTTATAACCCACGAGGGAGAATTCCTGGCCTCCTCCAATGAGAAGAAAGCACAGAAGGCATCTGTAGTGATCAGTCCTCGAGATCACACCACGTGTCCATTCAGTACCAAACAGGCGAGTGATACGTGGCCACTTTCAGCACCTCTGACCGGGAGTGCCCATTCGATTCAAACCTCGTATGGTTACTCGTATGGTTAGAAGGAGGAGATAGAATCAGTTGTGAGAATCTCTATATACAAACCAAATCCCTATTTGAACTCGACAGTTATAACTCGAGAACAGATCAACCATATTAACAGTTGGATACAGAGAATCAGATAAAGATGGATTCTCACCCAATCAATTCAAAGTTGGATGTTTGGCTCTAAACCGCATCTGAGATAAAGGGTTAAGTATTTAAATAGAGCTGAACTTTGTAGCCGTATCCGTACAGACACAGCCTGTATAAATAGTAAATCCCTTCTAATGCAATAAGGGGGATCTATTGAGCCCAGAATCCTAGCAGACCAAAGAACACCATTGTAATCGCCATTATTACAGTGGAATCTGTCTCTCTCCCGTGGTTTTCTCTCATTTTGGTTTCCATGTAATTATTTATGTTTGTGCTGGTTTTTCTGTGATCTGATTACACCCACTCTATTATTTTGTGCGTGAATTAATTCTTTAGGAAATTACCACAGCAAACTGTAACACAACACGATACTCGCAATGAAGTGCAACCTTGATGAAACTTCTCAAAGATGCAACAAAATGATGCCTACTCGCTAGAAGTTAAAGTCATCAAATCATTCATGAAGTCTTGTGCTGGAACCGCTGAACCATTTGATGGAAAAGAGGCTATGATTGATGATGATGATGCAATAAGGACCATCTTCTCTATTAAAATTATCAGCCACCATATCTTTTTATCACCTCAATCCATGTCCTTTTTGGTTTAACCCTAGTCCTACTCACTCCAACTATGAGTTTGTCACTCCCAATTAGTGCACTCATCAATTTCCATTGTACATGTCCATACCTTCTCAAGACAATTTCTCCCATATTATTCTCAGCAGCAGAAGCTACGTCTGAAATCTTATGAATGACTCAATTCTCATTGCATTTTTCTCCTTATTTGCCCATACACCTAGATTCTAAACATTCTCATTGCAACTAAAACATTTTTTGGATATATTGCTTCCTTGTTTCTCAGCAGTTGGATCTGTTGGATCTCTATGCTCCAACTTGAGGGGGAGTGTTAAGATTAGTTATTAGTATTTGGTTATTGGGTTTTTGGGTTGTTACCCATATACCCCTTGTCTTCTATATATACCTTGTACCTTCTCTTATGTTAATTAATTCAATTCTAGGGTTTCTATTTCTTAACAGAATCCATAAAGCATGTTTTGGCCATCTCATTAAATTTTCCGTTCAACTTAACGGGTGACTAGTACTGAAAAGATTTCATGCAAATTTCTCAAGACTGATCCTACAACTCAAATTTAAACCTATATTGTATTTACAAAAGTAAATTTTTATTGACTCTAAAGAACTACACCTTTATTGATTATCAAAAGAACTACAGGAACAAATTACATAGAACTATAGGAAACCCTCTCCTTATATAGAACCATACAAGACTAAACTCTATTAAAACTACTACTGAAACTCCAAATACCACTGGGACTTTTTAACTAAATACTTCTTATAATTAAGACTTAGTATATCTAAGATTCCTCTTGCTAAGTGCTCGTGTCTGAATTCCAGTTTCCTTTCTAAGTGCTCATGTGTTTTTCTTTTTCGAAGAAATATCAGCCTTTGTCCGAATTGGATGACTTGTATTAAAGGATTATGAACATGGCTAAAGAAGAAATTTTGCCTCTTTGTAATAGGAAAACACTCTCGACCAAATCCAAATGCATAATCCATATTTGCTAAAATTTAAGATGAAGTGCAAGATGAACATAGATGAAGAAATTCCCATTGAGGTCATCCCGCTTGGTCAAGACTCAAGACTGTGTTCATACGTAGGCAACATTAAACAGTTGCTCCTCAGTTGTCTACTTCAATTTAACTTAAATTGCAAGAATAATAAGATAAATCTTTTTTACCAATTGACTAGCCTTTTAGGCATTATTAAACTCCCTCTGTCCTCTAGCTTTAGTCTAAGCAAGAGGTTGGTAAGGAAACTTTGAGGGGCATTAGATAAAATAATGTAAGATGACAATCGGACACACAACTTCCCCTTAGATATCTATGCAAATATGTCCATTAAATTATATAGATCAAACTCATTATATGCGAAAGCATCAGAGTTCCGAAACCCACGCTTCTCAGATGAATATTTTTAGTTAGCTTAAATGCCAGACTTGAACCTAATCTATGCCAACTAGCGAGGTAGGAAATCAGATAGAAGATGAAGCTTCACAATTGGCTTGTAACAAATTCAAAACTGAATTAAATACACCTCAATGTTCACAGTTGCAATCTCTATGACAATAGAGGTTAGTTTAGGTACTGAGGGCCTCTATCAAACAAATGTAAATTCCATAAAAAAGAGGAACTCAAAATTCTCTAATGTAGGAAAACTCTTAGAAACTTGAAGGTACCAACAAAACCAATTTCCCTCCAACAACCAAATTCATCACTTGCAGACCCGTGGGAAGATAGCTCCTTAGTCCTTCTGTCATGCTTCACAACAGAAACACCTCATTTTTCAAGACTCTATAACATATCTTATATATTTTCATTTAGGACAACAAACAAAAAAGGGGGAAAGACATACAAAAATGTAGAACAAGCTATGTCACTGCTCCAAGCAGACCTCGCAGTGCCAGCAGCTAGAGGGCATTGTAATGGAGCTCATGGAGTTGTGCTTTGAGATGGCATTCTATACCAATTCAGTAAAGAAACAAACAAGAGAGTGACAGATAAAGACACACATCTTCCAAATTAAACCTCCATGAACTCGCAATGAATTCAAATCAATGGTTTGCATTGAGCAGATGACTAACATGACTAACAATTACACATTGGTAATAATAGCAATCATAAGCATACCTTGACTTCTACCAAACCCTGCAATATGGTCCCCAAAATTTGCCGAAATGATGACATGAAGCGCATCTAAATGAAAAGCTTTTTGCAGCCCTCTTTAAACCAAAATAGCAAATATTAGAATTGCCTCTTGCCACTATATAAAATCCTAAACCTATGCTTCCCAATTTAAACACCTGACATCTCACTATCCTATAAAACCTACATGTACCAAGTTTGGTAAAGGCAGCAGCACAAAACTCGCAATAAGTTCAAATCGACAGCTTCAACAAATAAATCGACCAAATCAACGACTTCTCACAGAATTCTCAAATCGAATCAGTCAACCAAATGAAAAAGACGGACGCAAAAAAATTAAAACTTTGGCCTCTAGCTTTATCAAATTCTCATATTTTCAAAAATAAAAAACTGAAGATCGTTAAAAAAAACATCTCAACGTACCTTCCATGTTAGCACGAACCCTAACTAAAGGATTGAAGACCAATATAAGCCATAGAAACCAAGGCGCCATGACTCGATCCATTACAACCACTCCTTCAGCTAAAGTAATCTCAGATCCATACGAAATCTAGAACAAAGAACCATAACTTATCAAAACTTCACAAAAACCTCGAATCATCTACTATCTTTGGCAAGAAAACCACCGAGATCGAAGCAGTGGTGATTGGAGAGCGATTCAGATGAAGATTCGACGATTTCACCCCCTGCTCTCCTCCTTTTGCCGTTATAATGTGGAAATTCTTTTATTGTCTTTTTTTTTCCCTTTCCTTCTTCTCATCAGTGAGAAAATTTGCTGGAGGTCTGGGGTTAACAGCTGCCCGCCAAAGTGCTGCCCGCTGCCCCAACGGAGTCAAAACTCCACAGCCCTTCGCAGATGATGGGGACTGGAGCGGGCAAGAACGGGCAGCATGCCGGTCAAAAATACCTGGGCCCCATCGGATCCACGTCGGACCAGTCAAACCCGTTTTCGGATATTTTAAGCGTATACTAAGTACACATATTTTATGGACACCCAGAGTTTTACCTAGTCATCTGAACAAGTGAGAAATGAGCCCTTCATGTGGGGCCAGCATGGTGGTAGGACAATGGGTGCGTGTAATGCTTTGATTTTTTGTGCCTCCGTTTAGGACAGGAATTTATAGTGGCGACGCAGTTGAGCGTGTAATAGTCATGCGAAAACACTATAAGTTAGGCGGGGGCCGCCATTTTAGTTTCGGCGGGAAAACGATGGTCATTGGTTTGACTTGGTAATTTCTACCGTTTTTTTTTTTTTGGGTCTAATAATTGCATTATGACTATTTTGCAACAAATTATTTTAAATATATTCGTGTTATTGTCATCTACTATTGCTTTCAAAATGTTGTTTTTATTTTTTTAATTTTAAATACCGTTCATGGTTAGTGATAACTATTTATTTTTATTTACTTGTAGAGTGAAATGAATTATCATTGATCAAATATTTGTTAGGATTTTATCTTATTTTTCAAGAGGAGATAATAGTTCAAGAAAATCCAATTAAGTTGGAAACGATGACTTGAAGCAGAATAAGCAAATCAAGATGAAGCAATTTTTTTTAGGTGATTGCGAGTTTCTTTTTGAGAGGTATGAATAGGATTCAATTCTTATTCAATGAAGATTTGTTTCTAAAAATTAAAATGTTTAGGATCCTTCTAGATCAAGAAGATCAACTCCTAATAGAATTGATCAAGATTCTTCAAGTATCCAAAGGTCAAGATCATCTCATATCCAAATAAGAGTTGTATTGTAAAATCCTATAAATAAAAAGTTGTAACGTACGATTTAGGTGGAGCAGGAGAGCAGAGGAAAGTTGTGGTGAACAACCATGTAAGGCCATAAAAAGCCAAAAAAGAGAGGAACAAGGTAAAGATGCGTAGAGATAGATATACTCTTGTAATCTAGACGTAAATTCAAGGGGAAGGTGAATGCTCTTGCGTCATCGAGAGAAGGTTAAATCTCTGTGAAACAAGTTTATTAATAAAGCTCTTTCAAGTTCTCTCCCTATGGACGTATGCTAAGTTTGGGCCGAACCATGTTAAATTGCATATTCTTCTTCTTATATCTTTTAATATTCATCTTATTTGCTCGAGGTAATCGATCTCATGGCGTGCTTGAGGTCGTCGGTGAGGATCTCGTATCTCCCAACTATTGGTATCTTAGTAAGTATGATATCTCAGGTTATGCACACAACAATTAGTGTCGAAGCATATCAATCACGTCATAACAAATGGTATCAGACCTGGTGGTGTTCGTTCAAGACTCAAGTGCTCTAGATGGAGAAGAAGATGTCAAGTCGACGGAGTTCGGCGGAGGCATTAAGATGTAGAAGACAACAAGAAAGTTCACATTTGTTCTAAGGTAAAGATCAATGACTTCTGAAGTATATTGATCAAGGTGGAGTTGTTAAGGTTCAATGATTTTCAGATCTGAACACGATAGTCGCGGGGGCGATGATCGGATCATCGCCATTGTCAGAAGGAAAGACGAGCTCGACGAGCACACAGAGGCATCGTGGCATCCCATGGAGGCTCGCTGCAATAGCAAGTCAAAAGAAAAAACAGCAGAGGGCGATGAAGACAATCAATGGACGAGATTGATCGGAAGGTAGATAGTGCAATTGTAGTCGGATTTAGACGATCCAGGTATCGAACCCTATGTTTTTAAGCATTTTGGATGCAATGGTAGTTGCAGTTCGAGGAGATTCTAAGGTTTGGCGCAGGTTATGCACAGTTCGGTAAAGAAATCGACAGAGATCACAGTCAAAGTTACGACGGACTAGTCGTGACATGGTGAGATTATTGCAGGTATTGGTGGATCTATCAGGTTTGAAGATCATCAATAGCGGGGCAATAGATCTCGCAAACATCAATGCAGTGGTGGGTGACAACCCTAATTGATGGAAGGAAGACCATGACAGTGTGTGGCGGGAAGGTCTAGTAAGACCATGGCAGTTATGTGAAGATGAAAAGTCTCAAGGTTAAAACATCTATGAAAGGTGGGCTATCACCAAGTGATCGATGGAAGACCATGACACGATAAGCCCTTGAAAATATTCGTGTAAAGTTGGTAAAATCACGGCAGAATAAGTGACGGATTGCCTCAAGACCGACAGAGCCCCCATGGCCTAGAAGGCGTCACAAAGCGGAATTGGCTGATGGCGGCCATAATGCAATGCAAGTTAAGAAAAAGAAACTAAGTTAAGGAGTTTCAATGAAAAGTTTAAAAGGGAGCTCACTTCAAGGTGAAGCTTTAAGGGAAACAACAACGAGCTTAAGAGTTACATGACGATTACAGAAATGATGCATTCTGGTGAGGCTCGAGATCACCCAAGATATGGCGGTGAATCCACCAAAGACTCAGGGGTGAGGGGGCAAAGTTAAAAGCTTCACGATATGGTTACAACCAAGAAAAGAATTAAGTTAATAATCCAAAATCTCAAGTTGTTTTGCTAAAGGCTTGAAAGGTAAGACGAGATGGAGATTGTTAGGATTTTGCTTTATTTTTCAATAGGAGATGATGATACAAAAAAAATCCAATTGCATTGAAGAAGACGATGGCTTGAAGCAGAAGAAGTAAATCAAGGTGAAACAGTTTCGAGATCAACTCCTCATAGGATTGGTCAAGATTCTTTAAGTATCCAAAAGCCAAGATAATCTTATAATCCAAATAGGTGTATTGTAAAATCCTATAAATAAAGGTTTGTAATGTAGGATTTAGTTAGAGCAGAATAGCAGAAAAAAAGTTGTGATGAATAACAATGTAAAGTCTTAAAAAATCAAGAAAGAGAGGAGCAAGATGAATGCGCATAGAGAGAGGTATACTCTTATAATTTAGGCGTAGATTAAAGGGGAAGGTGAATGCTCTTGCGTTATCAAGAGGAAGGTTAGATTTCTTTATATCAAGTTTATTAATAAAACTCTATCAAGTTCTCTCCCCGTAAATGTAGGCCAAGTTTGAGCCGAACCACGTTAAATTATGTGTCATTCTTCTTATATCTTTTAATATTCATCTCGTGTCTCGAGGTAATCGATCTCATGGCGTGCTTGAGGTAGTCGGTGGGAACTCTCGTATCTCCTAACTATTGGTATGATAGTAAATATGATATTTTGGATTATGCACGCAACAATTGGTATGGAAGTATATCAATTTTGTCGCAGCAATATTCTGTCAATTACTTTTTAATAAAGGAATTGTAGTCATAACATGTACATCTCCATGTGAAATGTTTCGACTTGAATGATAGTTATAGAAAAAATCCAATGAAATAGAGATATCGTACAAAATTTTTGTACGAATTAAAAATCTTTTACAACGAAAATAACATCATGATAGTAGAATGAAATTTCGACATTGTGTAAAGTTTTTGCACGAATCATAATTCTTTCGTAGAGAAAATAACATCTATGATAGTAGCATACTATAACATGCCGAACAAAATGATTATTTGGGAAGAGCTTGGTCAACAAGGAAAGAATAGGACAAGAGAGCACAGCGCGAAAGCGAATTGTTCCAGATTTTTTCATAGCTCCTTTGGGTAAGACACCAATTTATCTGAAAAAAAAAAAAAGAAATTAAAGAATATATAAGTAACAAATGCTATCGATCCGTTGCATTTATTATAACAATCCCCCTCACTTTGAGCGTGTGTTGCTTACAAATTTTAGTTATAATAGAAAAATAGTTGTTCTCTAGAGATACATTATGGAGCAGCACAACGCTGAACAATTACATATAACAAGTCGAACGCTATTACAAAACAATGTTAAGTTTAGAAGCAATGACCTATCTCCACAGAGAGAGAGAGAGAGAGAGAGAGAGAGAGAGAGAGAGCTAATTATTGTGCAAAGACATTCAATTAAGGATGATCCCCACGTGCAAGAACGGCTTGGCACTATCTTTTGGAGAGTGAGAGAAGCTTTTCCGCGTGCTGAGCTGGGAAAGTGGCGAACTGCTCTTTTGGCCTTTTCTTAATCAATTGTTTCCCCACACGAGTACTAAAGCTTCTAATGATTAAGGATAATCTATTAGAAACTATTATTGTAGTTTAAGCTAGATGCATGAGCAACCCCTTCTTATTGTTTGCATTATTGATAGTTTTTGTATATTAAAAGATCATCGTAACGTCTAAGATGTAAGTATTTACACAATACGTAGTAAATCTTTACATACACGAGTCATTGTATAACTTGTTGTAAATTTGCTTAGAAGATTCTTTGTTTTTGTTGCACCATGTTGAAATTAGAGTAGAAGAAACACAGAAGTGAAGAATCTCCCATAACAGAGAAATAACTCTTCGAGGAAGATAAAACTCACCCAAGAGAAAAGCCCGATTTGATAAAATTTTATCAATTACAGCAATATAACGCGCAACATCACACGTAATCTTTTCTAGACATAATTATTAGAAGTGGGATGATTTCAAAAGATAAGGCATCACTTTGAGATTCTACCTTCCTAATAGGGGTTTGCCAATGCAACGTATCCTTTTTCACTCAACTGTTGATTAGGCCCGAGCATGATTTGGTTTGGTTCGATTTTTTTTAAAAATTTCAAACCGAGCCAAATCGTTCGGGGCCGAACCGAATCAAAATCAAACTGATTAAAGGACAAACCAAAGCAGGCCACACCGAATTTTTTAGTTCAGTTTGGCTTGCTTTGGTTCCAAAGCAAAGCAGGCTGGGCAGCTTCTTGATATCATTCTGCGAATTAACATTCAAATCCCACATTGAATCATTCTACCAAAATAACAAGAATTTTGCGATAATAATATTATTAGTGATGGCCTTCATGCAACTCATTTGCTTTTGTGCAAAATTGACACCCTCAACATGAAACCAAACCCAGTATTTGATCTTAAGTACCTTGTCAAATATCTTAATCAGTTTCTAAATTAGTCACTAACTTAATCGTCATACAAGATTAGCAACAGAAAAAAATAGTGAGTAAATATATGGTGAAAATAGTATAATCTCACTTCCATAATCTTTGCAGTGTTTTCAAACTTGAGCTGCTAATATTTACAACACGTATATTCAAACTAGATTCAGACATAATAAGCCTGGTGGGGATTGCATTACAGTTGCAAGTGACAATCAACTCGCCGGAGAAAAACAACGATGTGAAATAGTACTGATATCACTATGTTACATATGTTTCTGGCACGCGCGAGCTAACCACATTATCAACCTTGTTGAGTCCAAATCCCCTATCTTGACCCAGAACTCACCAACACTCTCCAGGGGCATCCTCGTCATTTCCCTCATCCAAATTCAAAGCCATTAAACCGTGAAATGCTTCATTCACTAATGATTATGTTGGAAAAACTTCATTCATTAAATATCGGTTCGATTCGGGTTGAATTTACTCAAACCCGAAAACGAGAACGATTTCCTTCGAAACTCGAACCGAACCAGTCGGTTCGATCGGTTCGGTTCGGCCGGTTTAAAACAAATTATGCTCACCCCCTCCTGTTGATGCGTGGAATTAGATTGGGCTGACTCCATATTTTCAAATGTTCAAACTTCAAACTTCTTTTCAAATTAAGAAAGCTTTAGGCCGCAAGAATTGACCACTTCTATGCGAGCACAGATTTGAATTGATCTTATAAGCCAAAAAACATCTGAATAATTGTCCAGAACCAGTGCAAGGACCAGCATGACAAAAACAAAGCTATAGAAATAATTTAATTACACACTAATAGAAAAGATTTGAATTTTACATCAATATGGAGCTGAAAGAAACAGGACCAAATTATGAGAAGATCGGGCACAAACTACCCTCCTTCTTTACAAGGAGTCCAGATCAATTTGCTTACGGGCCTGTTTGGTTGTCGTAACTAGCTGTAATTCGTAAGTCATAATTGGTAAAGTCTTTTACAGTTGTAAATGAGTTACATGCATGTAAGCTTTATGGTGTTTGGTTAATAATATAAAGTTGTAAGTGGAAAAGTGTATTGTGTTTTACGGTGTTTGGTTGTCGTAATGTGTAAGTCATAAGTGAATAAGTTGGCCACAAAATTAACTATTTGGTGATTTAAAAAGTTTTAATATTGCAAATAAATATTAAAAATGCTAAATATTAAAAAAAATTAATATTAATATAAAAAATAATACAAATTTGCATGACCACAAAATTAACTGTAACTGGGCTGTAAGTGAGTGGTAATTGGGTTGCAAGTGAGTGGTAATTGGGTTGTGTAAGTCTTTTACTAATTACGGTCCAAACAAACGCTGTAGTTGTAACTGGGTTGTAAGTCATTTGCGAATTACGGACTTTACGCGAAACAAACCGCCCCCCGGTCCTGCAGCCTTTCATGCCGATCAAGAACTCTAGGGTCGGCACACAAGACATGCTGTCCTTTCCTGTACTGGATCAGGTCTAGGCTCCGAACGAGCGTTCAAGATGTCATCAGCTTTGATTGCGGTCATATCGCTTAGTTCCTGTACAGAAATCAACAATGAAGCAATTGTTCTCGAAACAATGGCATGTTTTTCCAAAGGAATACGTGCACAACCCTGCAGTCCAGTTTTCCAAGATAAAGCAATTGCATGCTCTTGTAACTACAGCTCTAGATGCAGATTTCTAAATTGATAGCATGCAAATGTAGTCGAACAGGTCATCTGTATCTTTTGCCTGATGCACAGATGTAGATAACAGAATCCTAGAGGAAAACAGTGGTACCATTGAGAGTGAAAGAACAGAGGCGCTGGTTTTGATGAACTTGTTGATTCATTGAAACGCTTGAGCAGAGAAAATTATCATTGAATTTCATAGAAAGGACAATCAGTTCCCATTACTTTGAGAACTCTTGATTCTTTCCTATTTTTAAGTCAGCTTCACCTACCCAGACGTACTTTGTATTCTTCATGTTACCAGCTGTCTGCTGGTTGTAGTAGTAGACAATTACCTAAAGCTGTAAAATAACAATACCTGTTTACTTTTTAATAATCATATGCTATAAAACAGCAAACAACCTAACAATAAACAAGGGTATCACATATAAAACAAAGAACTACGAAAGAAGTATGTGCACTCACGAAACAGATATATCCCACAATGAACTACTAAAGTATACCCGTGTGTGTGCATGCATACACAAAAATATATTAATGATATAAGCAGACATATCGTTAAGGGAAGTAGGGGAATTTGGGGGATTGATCCTTTGTTTCCTCAGGTTAAAAACTGCATAATCAATCCAAAAGGGTAGGTCTAATTACCCTTAACTGGCCTTTTAGATTCTTTAACACACATGGAATTCAGCAAAAACTCATGTCACGATCAGTATTCAGAAACACCTGATAGTCAACTATGATGATACAGCCATCATAAAATTAACCAATTTGTCCATCAATATCAAAAAAACTGATAGTGTAAACTTTGTAAAGTCTTATTGATAATAAAGTAGGCATACATGGCTGCTATTTGATCAACATAGTCAACCTAAAATTTGTTTTAATTTCCATATCAGGAGGAAAAAAAACCCCACATGGCAAAAGAAACATATAACAATAAAAACAACTGCAGAAAAAGTAGAAAGCCTTTAACTTGATCAGTCACTTAGTTCCTTTTTGCCTTCAGCTATTATTGGCCATCTTTTCAATTAAATTACTCCTGAGAGATGCCCCAACTTCAAATTCTCAGGAATGCATTTGATAAAGATCCAGTAAGTTTAGGTTGGTTGTTGGGTACCAAACAAAATCCATCTTCCCTCCTTTATCAAGGAAAGGAACAAGTGGGGGGAAAGACAAGGAGAATACACAACATAAAGAAGCACACACCTACTAAACTATGTTGAACGAATATAACTTCTATATGTCCTTAAACATCCACAGCATTTTCTCTGGAGCTGGAGAAAGGAAAGAAACCATGCTATTTTCCAACCATGAACCCACCAACAACCAATTGATTTTGTTCCAATGCAGAATATGCATCAAGGAGGATTAAATTAAAACTCGACGTCGAGCACACTCTCCAATGCAATGACAGGGTATACATGTAGATTCTTTGGAATCCTTGCTTCCAAGTGTATATAATACTATCGTAAGGCCAAGGATATCAAACCTTCTGTATTGATTCTCTTGTCACAAAAGCAATTAAAAAGGTCATCGTATACAGTATGCTTCTCTCTTCCAACTAGATTAGAAATAATAATTCTAGATAACCCAGGATTTACTAACTCTGGCAAACTATGATCTTGACTGCAGATCAACTTTACAATGGGCTTAGACTTGTTGCAAATCCTGAATATTTGAAAACCTAATACAGGATAATGCGAAGCATTCACAAGTTGATGAGTAGAGAGTCATCAAACTATTCAACCATTTGGTTTGATGGCAATATTGAGGCCCGTCAATATCTTTGTAGTGTTGTAAGCTTCCTAACAAATCCAATCTTGTATCAGATTGATTCCATATGAATAATTATGCTAGTTTTAGCTTCTGATATGTAGGAAACTTCTCCCACCCAAAATTTGCCGTGTCCGACACTTATAAATGTATAAGCCATTATTCAACGCATAGATGCATAAGATGAAGTATGTAAAGGTCTCTTGTGGCAGAAGCTAACTGGTTTGTAGACTATTTTACTAAAAGAAGGTTCTTTTATATATGAATAATAGCCTAATACATATAATCTAAGTCAAATATGCATATGTTCAGAATAAATTTGCACATGTAACCGTGTTTTCATGTTAGGTAAGAGTAGAAACATAACAAACTTTGATTATCACAGTGACCTTCCAGAACTTCAAGTCAATGGTCTTTAATTTGACGGAAAAGCTTTGATTTCTAGGACAACATAGAGAAGTGACATTTTTTTTGCCAAATTGCCTTGGGATATCGACCTGACACCAACCCACCATAAGTGGATGCCAATTCATGGCCAAGGCAATTAGCAAGTCAAGGCCCTGCCATAAACCTTGAAATCCAGTTATCAGATACACAGATCCACCACTACACATTCAATTCGATCAACCAATGACAAACTCTCCAAAAAAAATTCCTAGATAGGAAGGGTCTACACAGGTAAACATTGAGACAAAAAGCCAAGTACCAGAAAGGAAGCCAATTTGTTCATTTCAATAAAACCAGCAAATAATCCACAAGGAGCAAAGTTAAAGAAAAATAAAAGTATGTTTTACCTCGACGGAGATGTTGCTCTTGTATTTCTTTAGGATGTCTAGAAGAACCCTTGTCCAGTATCCTCTATAACTCAACAGTCCAAGGTCAGAAAGTGGTCTTTCTGGTGTCCCAACTTTGCCTTCCTTCTTGGAAAGTTCATAAGCTGGGTCATTAATAGCAATAAGTTATTTTTCATGTTGGAAAAATTTTCGCCAAAGCCGCATCTAAGATAACTGGATTTTTTTATTAGGAAACATCAGATTTCTCACACATTCACCATTTATTTATTTATTTGTAGGGGTTAAAAAAAGAGACAAGTTAGAAGGTCGACACAAGCAAACATGTGTCTAGGAGAGGAAGCCCCAACAAAGAGACTCGGACATCCAACAGAGGAAACCCCTACTTGAGTCTAAGCTTCAAACTTATTTTGCCACTTAACCATCTTTCATGACCTTCAATGTGAGACTAAGCCCACACTCTAATTTCTTTCCATACTACCATTTTAGCCACTTAGAAGGATGCAAGACACCAAACCCAACAAACCTCTGGTATAGCCCAACCAAATCAAATGCAGATGTTGTCTTAACAGTAACTTGACTGACGAATCAGGTCACGCCATTTAATTGATGAACCAAGTCGCACTCGGAAGCAAAGCACGACAACACGGGCATAGCAGTTATGTGTGGATACTCCACCTTAAGCCCAAGGAGACATGACTTAATAAAGTTCTTGAATCAGAACACCGGCATCCTTAATCAAGGCCCATTCAAGGCCAGGGGTTCTGATACCAATTTTATAGGAGCAGTAGTTCTTTCAAAGTACTAGGCTTGAGATGGGCTAGTTGAAGGCTTTGAAACCTATATGATCCCAAAGGATAAACCCCTATTGGAGTCTTGCATCCAAGCTTATTTAACCACTTGACCATCTTTAATAATGTACAATATGGTACTAACCCACTCTCTAGTTCTTCGCTATACGACACTTAAGCCAGGCAGAAGGATACGAGACATCAAAATCCAACATGACATATATACATTCCATCCAACTTGGTCTAACATGCTAGAAGTGTTTTTACTCCAGCTTATCTTATGCAAGTACCCTATTGGAGTTTTGCATCCCAGCTTATTATTTAACCACCCAGCCATCTTTAATGATATCCAGTATGAGACAGAACTCACTCTCTGATTCTTTCGTCACACCACCACTTTAGGTACTCGGAAGAATGCAATACCAGAGTCAACATGACGTATACGCATTTCGTCCAACTTGGTATACAATACTAAGAGAAATTTCTTTTAATCCAGTTTATTTTCTGGAAAGTACAAAGAATTTCTGAATCCTATTAGTAGGGTAATAAATGTCACCCTCCTCGTCTGTAGCAGCTTCCCTTTAGTCCTATCCTAAAAGCAACAAAAAACAACATCAACAACAAAGCCTTTATGCAAAAATTTTAAATTAGGTTACATGAATCCCATAAGGGCCATCTCCTTGACTAAATTAATATCCATCATATCCTTTTTAACCACCTCAATCTATCTTCAGTTAGGTTAACCCTCAGTTGTACTTGCTTCATCAACCGGTTTCCATTAACTAGCGCTATCATGGTTCCATTGAAAATGTCCAAACCATCTCAATAGGTTTTCCTTAATTTTATCCTCAATTTAAAGCAACTTCTAACTATTTGAGAATGCATTCATATTATGTATTATCTGCCTCTGCTCATTCTCAATATGCTCATTTCAACAACAGTCATTTACTGGATGTGTTCTTTCTTAATTTCCCAACATTCTAACCCATACATAATACTTCATCCTCCCTTGTTTGTGGTAGTTTTGCCCTTCCATGCAAGAGCGCGTGTTAGAAAAACATTTGACCATGGATAAAATTAGACATTATACATTTTCAATGATATCTAATTTTCTTCTAAAAGATTATAATAGTAGAGACATTCACTCTGCAAAACACAAATGTAAACCTTTAAATATCAAGACTCTCCTAAAAATTTGGTATTTCATAAATAGACACCCAGATCTAAGTGAAGTAAATATAGGGTGGAGAACTTACAAAATGCAATTAGAAACTTCCCATATCCTTTTCTTTGGTATGTAGGAAGGGTGAGAATACATGCCAAATTATAAGACTCCTCTGAATGTTTTTCCTGCACATATAATAGAATGAAGGAAATAAGTAGACATGCAAAAGGAAGGGCTCAAGCCACAAGAGATACAAGAGTAATTATGCTGCTTTGGTCATCATCCCATTTAATTGATACCTTTTTTCTCTTCTAATCACAATTCACTCTGTTGTACCTCCAAAGTTTTTGAGATAGCACACATCCTCCTTCTTTTAAAAATATTACTATCAGAATTTTAGAGGAAAGGATATGAGAGATTTTAGACTCCTCTCTTTATATTCTTATTTATAAGCAAATATAATTACAACTTATAATATGAGTAAGACTCCTGATAACTTAAAAACTCTTAATAACATAAAGACTCTTAATTTAAGTAACTAAGTTTAACAATCCCTCTAAAACTGGAGCATAAATATCAATCATGCCTAGCTTGTTATAAAGACTAGTAAAATATCCCCTAAATAAAGTTTTTCCTAAACAAAAAACAAGTAAAAATTCTAACATTGCTGCCAATTTGTTAAATCAATAATGTTGATATCGAAGCTGCAAACCGAAGCGAACTGAATTGCTAATCTGATGCCACACTGCTAAATCATTCATATCGATCCTAAAGTTTCCAATCAAAATAGTTATGAATGAAGATTGCATGAAAAATTTCTTTAGATATCATTAAGATTTTAGATTTTCTCAAGCTCAGTAGAAGGAGGTTTTGAGAATCCCCAAACATAGTAAAGATTTAGGTTTCGACTTTTGAGATCCTCAAACCTACTAGGAGAAGATTTGTAGAGATCCTCAAACTCACCAGTAAAAAGTGTTTTGAGAGATCATCAAACTTAATTGAGAAAACATTAAGAACAACACATACAAACTTCACTCATAAAATATTTCTTCCCTTTGACTTTAGAAATAGTAACCTGGATTTTCATGAGACCACAAATATCTTTGATCAAACAGTAACAAATAGATGACGAATAGGTTGAGAAGAACAATGAAAATGAAAAAAAACTTGCAGCAGAAAAACTCTGGTGAAGAAACTTATAGCAGTAACATAAGTAGTTAGCACAACTATCAAATGAGTTAATAGTGACACGAGAAACGAGAACTAACAGCAACAAAGACAAGTAGCAATAGACAACAAAAATTGGTCAATATTGTTGATTAGTCAATAGTAGCAGCCACAAGAACATGTAGCAACAACAATAAATGAGCACAACACTGTAATCAGCAGTAATAATAAAGAAAGACGAGGCAGAAAAATGGCCTGGTGCTAGGCACATACTACATGAGCGCGGCTCAACATACACTCGAGGATAGTGTGAAAATGACGATAAGCAAAAAAATTTGAAAAGCTCTAATACTATATCAGAATTTTAGAGAAAAGAATTTGAAAGAGATTTTTATGAGTCATCTCTCTATATTCTTATTTATAGACAAATATAATTACAACTCATAATATGAGTAAGACTCTTGATAACTTAGAAGCTCCTAATAACAAAAAAAACTCCTAATTTAAGTAACTGAGTTTAACACTTTTTATTAGAGTGCGTAAGGATATTCTTATTTTTTTTCTATTTATTTTCTCATCTACATAAAGAGAGGCAATCCAAATTTAGAGTTAAACCGTGTATTCTCTAAAAACTAACATGGTATTAGAGCAATATCTCTTTTATCACCACCTCCGCATCAATCATCATCCATCAACTTCCTAACCCTACCACCACCAAACCTAACTTCATCTAAGAAACCCTAGCCACTATCCATCTACACCATCTTCTTTTTCTTTTTTTTCTTCTTCAAATCTTATGTGATCTAATACAAATCTGCAACCAAAAAATGTTCACGAGAACAGTAGCTCTGTGGTACTGTTCACTGTTAGACTTATTATGTTTTAAAGTCTAATTTATTTTGGGCCTAATCAAGTCAATTGGTTATTGCACCCGCCCACTTAACCAATGTTGTTTGACCCAATAAAGAATTGATCAAACCTAAGTGGTTTGGGTTTAGACACGTTTTCAATTACACTTAGCCATGAGTGTATTTAAATTAGAATGTGGGACTCATCACACGTGTGGAACTCGTGTTATAAATCAAGGGCCTAGATATATGATGAGTTGAACTAGGGTTTCTTGATGCTATATATATACCATGAGTAGGGTTCCCTCTCCACCAACAATAACAATAACATCTCTCTCTTAGAGGCCTCTCATCTCCTCTAAGGATAAAGAAGAGAACTTGGTGGCTGGAGAGAAGAATCCTCTCCCTCAACTCCGGCGTCTTCGAGATCGTCCAATCTTCGGCATCCTCGTGATTCGTGATGGAATCAGGTATACCTAAAATCCTACTTCCCTTTGATCATGATAAAGAGGCTAACAGTATATGTGTAGATCTTGTATGAAATAAATTTAGATCTAACAATTGGTATCAGAGCCACCTCTTTATCAAATCAGAGGGATCTACAGAAATTATGATCTCGATCTATAAATATCATAAAAATATCTCCTTTGATTCAATAAATATTTTGTGTCTCATATGTTGGATCAAAAGGTTAAAAGGAGTGATTTTTATTGAATTTTACATGTATATATTTTTTATGAAAATTAATATGTGTGTTATTCTAGATTTAATTTATATAAAAAAAACATGTACATGTGCTGCATGCAAGCCACGCATGCAGCACACGTTTTTTGTTTGAAATTAAAAAAAAAGGGTTGTATATGCTCTCTGCAGAGAGCATTGCATGCTCTTTGCAGAGAGCAATCAGTGCACGCATGCATCTGCATGCGTGCGCTGGCAGCGCATGCTGCGCCCCTTTGAGGGTGGGCAACAGCCGCCGACCACCATGGGCCGGCGGCTAGAAGGGAAAATATATATATATATTTTCCTTTTCTTGGGAGTTAAGATTTTCCTTAATTGGGATTGTGAGATTGAATAGGAATGAATTTTTTGATATAGATACAAAATTTAAATCTAATAAGGAAACTCATTTAATATATTCTTAGTTGTTCTCACATTAAAGCTAATTGGGTTTTATCCAGTTTATTTAAACCCGACCCAATAAGAAAGAAAACCAATAACTTAACCATTGCGGGTCGGGTCTGATTCAGACCCGATAAGCACTGCAGACCCGTTTTGTAAATAGAAACTTCAATTAGCCGATACGGGCTCAAACGAACTCTGTTTGGGCATGTAAACAGCCGTTTCGAAGCTCTTGACGAGCACTATAGTATTAAAAGAGCTATACATGACAAAACAGTAGTTAGTTGACATAAAGAAGGCATTGAAGTGATTGTTTATCATGGTTATGTGTACCCTTACATGCTTCCGCTTCATTAATATTTATATTATTGCTTATATTATCTAGCATGATGACTATTGATGTATACTACAGTTAATAACACATAATAAAGATATATACATGTTCAAGCTAAAGAATTTATAAAAGAGCTTATTTAATTGCGTATGTAGTTCATGCGGACAATAGCCGGCCCAAAGGAAGACTATTGTTTGGCCGAATTATGTACGGCGTCGGATACTTGATGTGGGTAATGCAAGTGGGAGAACCTTCGTGTGTGGTCATCGGCCCAAAGGAAGGTTGTCACACTATAGGCCCATATTGTATTACCCTCATCAACTAGTCCGATGGCGGAACAAGAATCCAGATGCATAAATTTGTGTGGCCCATGCGTGTGACAATCGGCCCAAAGGAAGGTTGTCATTATGGCCGGGTCATTACATATATTATATGGCCAATATAGATTACTTAAACTTTGGGACCAATCCTATAAAGTGACAGTCGGCCCAAAGGAAGACTGTTCTCTTACATAGGACCTAGACTTTAGGATATCTATATTGGGCTAATACAGTGTTGGCATATAGAGACACAACTTGTTCTGAAAGTTTAACCAGCAGCTCTATCGGTTAAACTGGTTGCATTTTCTGAAATTCATTTTTTATGGCTATTACAGTAGAATTTTATTAAATGCAATGTTTATGTTAAATTGATGAGAAATTGTACATTTATGTAGTATAAATTGAATGGTACAAACTTTAAGAAGTGGTAAGACCACGAAAATGATCGTTCTTGAATTCATGCACCTAGAATACACCTTAAAGATTGATGGATCTCTACTATCACTAATAAAAGTTCAGTAAAGAAAAGGTCAATTATGGTAAGTGGGAGAGATCTTACAAGATGTGTCTAATGGTCATAAAGTACACTATTCCTATAACTATTAGGGGTTCTATACCTGATAAAGTCAGTGCTCACTTAGCATCCAGGGTAAACTTCTAATAAGAAAAGGAAAGTGAAATTAAAGGCTTTAGTTTTATTGTCCCTCCACTAAGAACATAAAGACGGATTGCTAAATTTTTTTGAGAATATTCAGAACAGTGGGAGTCAACTACATAAAGATTTCATATTTAAGAAAGAACATATTGTTATACCCATGACAATTGTTCCAAATGATAAAGTAGTTGTTCCACTTCAAGATGAAAATACAGTTGCATCCTTATAAGATACATATACAGTTCATCCTGAAGTAGATCATGCTGGTGAGGTAGAAACTGAAAATTCTCAACCACAAGTGCCTAGGAGATCAACTTGGAGAGGAGATGAGTCATTGCAAATGACTATATATAATTTATCTCCAATAGCATGAGTTTGACATAAGGCTAGAGGATGACCACGTATCCTTAAATGAGGCCAAACTCAACATTCACTCCAGTAAGTGATCAAATATCATGAAAGATGAGTTAAAATCCATAAAGGACAATGATGTTTGAGATTTAGTAAGAGTTGGCTAAAGGAAAGAAACCGATTGGTTGTAAATGAGTATTCAAAACCAAGCGGGATTCGAAAGGTAATATCGAAAGGTATAAGGCACATCTTGTCACAAAGGAATCCACTCAAAAAGAGGACATTGACTATAAGGAGACTTTCTCCCTAGTTTTCATCAAGCATTCTATTAGGATTATTATGGCACTGGTGGCTCACTTTGACCTGGAGTTATACCAAATGGATGTTAAGATTGCCTTTCTTAATGGTAGCATTGAGAAGGAAATCTGTATGGTGCAACCAGAAGGTTTTAAAGTGAAGGCTTCATAATATTTAGTTTGCAAATAAAGAAATCCATTTATGGTCTAAATCAAGCATTCCGTAAATGGTATTTGAAATTTGATCATGTAATATCCGATTTTGGTTTTAAGGAGATTGTAGATGATCAATACATTTATCATAAATCTAAAAAGAATAGACTTATATTTCTTGTGCTATATGTGGATGACCTTCTACTAGCAAGTAACGATATGATTCTTTTACTTGACACTAAGAGTTTTCTCTCAAAGAACTTTTGAGATGAAAGATCTTGGAGACGCGTCTTTTGTGATAGACATCCAGATTCAACGTGACAGAACACGTGGAATATTAGGTTTATCACAAAAGGCCTATATCGATAAGGTGCTAGATAGATATGGCATGAAGAATTGCTCTAAGGGAGATAAGTTGAGTTTACTCTAATGTCTCAAGAACGATCTACAGAAAGAGCAAATGAAAGACATTCCATATGCATTGGCGGTTGGAAGTCTGATGTTTGCTCAAGTTTGTACCCATCAGACATAGCATATACCGTTGAGAAACTTGACAGAAACTTGATCAATAATGGGATTGATCTCTGGAAGACTGTCAAGAAGGTAATGCGATATCAATAGAAGACTACATGAAATCTGATCAGTTGCAGCTGATCGGATACACAGATTCAGATTATGCAGTATGTATCGACAATAGGAAGTCCACTTCATGTTATATTTTCCTTATTGTAGGAAGATGGTGGATTTAGTCGAGAGGCCATTACAGCTACACTGTGACAATAAGAGCTATAAAGCTCTACTGCAATAGTGACAAGAGTTCAGTAAAGTCGAAGCATATCGACATCAAGTTTCTTATCATCAATGATAAAGTTCAGAATCATATTTTGTCTGTTGATAGTGATGACACTATTTTTAACATTACAGATCCACTCATTAAAGGACTTTCACCTAAAGTATTCTTAGAGCATATTGCTCATATGGGGATGACTAGTCATTATGATATCCTGATTTTGTGGGAGTGGATAATTTTATGTAACAGACATTATTTCTAAGTGCACTTTATGGATATTTGTTGATTCTGATAAATAAATTTATAACTGCTTTTCCTAAAAGTTTACTTTTGCGCATTTGAGTTTATTGAATTAGCAGTTAGACTCGCTGGAGTCATAAAGTGAGACTTGTTGGAGTCATAAGGTTAGACTCGTTGGAGTCATAAAGTGGAAACCAGTTGGAATTGTACCTTATTTGATCAGAGGATATTTCCATGCCATACGTCCACATTTGATCTATGTCGTTAGGGGTTCTGAAACTTGTGATGTAGAAGGTCCTACCTCGATTATACAGAAGGTAACGATCGCCATGTTTGGTAGCAGGACACTTAATGGGCCAGATTGTTTTGAAACATGGTTTGTCGGCGGTTAAAGTTTTGACGTCATAAAGTTAGTCATAATATCTATTCAGTATGACTTGTTTGGCCCAAGTGGGAGATTGTTAGACTTATTATGTTTTAAAGTCTAATTTATTTTGGGCCTAATCAAGTCAATTGGTTATTGCACCCGCCCACTTAACCAATGTTGTTTGACCCAATAAAGAATTGATCAAACCTAAATGGTTTGGGTCTAGACACGTTTTCAATTACACTTAGCCATGAGTGTATTTAAATTAGAATGTGGGACTCATCACACGTGTGGAACTCGTGTTATAAATTAAGAGCCTAAATCTATGATGAGTTGAACTAGGGTTTCTTGATGCTATATATATACCATGAGTAGGGTTCCCTCTCCACCAACAACAACAATAACATCTCTCTCTTAGAGGCCTCTCATCTCATCTAAGGATAAAGAAGAGAACTTGGTGGCTGGAGAGAAGAATCCTCTCCCTCAACTCCGGCGTCTTCGAGATCGTCCAATCTTCGGCATCCTCGTGATTCGTGATGGAATCAGGTATACCTAAAACCCTACTTCCCTTTGATCATGATACAGAGGCTAACAGTATATGTGTAGATCTTGTATGGAATAAATTTAGATCTAACAGTGAAGAGTAACAACAAAAAAATATTTTTTATTTAAAGCCCTAGTCGCCATCAGTGCATCTTCTCCATTTGTTGCTACTATTAAGGCGATCTGGATCTTTTTTGCTTTCATCTACTGTTGTTGTTGCTTCTTGCTACATCATCTACTACTTTTTTATGAGTCTTTTACTTGTTTTTCTTGGTGTTTACTCAACTGAGTTTAAGGATCTCTCAGAATCTCATCTTTTACTAATTATTGAGTTTGAAGATTTCTCAATACCTCTATTTTTTAATGAGTTTGAAGATCTCTAAAAACTTTTTCTACTAAGTTTGAAGACTCTAAAATTCTAACTATATCTAAGCAGATTTTTCATGCAGTCTTTGTACGTAACTATTTTGATTGACAACTTCATCAATGACATTAATAATTCAACAGTTTGACATACGCGTTAGCAATTCAATATTTGTTCTCAATATTTATTTGTTTCTCAGTTTTTTTTGTTTATGAAAACTTTGTTTATTTTTTCTAGTCTCTGTAACAAGCTGGACATAATTGATATATATGCTTCAATTTTACAGGAGTATTAGAGTGCGTACAAGTATTTTTGTAGTTTCCTATTTATTCATCATCTGCACAAAGAGAGGCAACCCTAATATAAAATTAAGCCGTCATTCCCTAAAATCTAACACTTAACTTTCATATATAATTGTGGAAACTAGTATAACCCGACCTACAATAGGAATTCTATAAGAGACATTTTAGACAAGTTCTATAAAAAAGTTTAGACCATATACTTGAATTCTAGCTTGATCAAAAGACCACATAAAAAAGAAATGCAAAGAAGCTACAAGTGTTAGGAAAATTATTTGGTAGGCTTTAGAAGAGGATTAGAAAAGTGTGTGTGTATCAAAAAAGTACCTCAGCCGGCGGTGACGCGACGCAATCTGTGCCATAAAACTGGGCAATCTTCATAAAGATTCCGCTTTTGAAAAAAACTTAAATTGCTAAAAAAACCCTGCTTTAAAAATGACACTTTTTTCTTGGGGTGAGATTTATATTCTCTGTCATTATTTTCTCTCTCAAACTCTCGTTGGCGCGTTCAGATCTGGATTTCGAATTTGCAGACGGTCTCGATCTTAGAAAAGCGAGATCAGATATTGATTTCAAGTTCACAAATGTCCTCAATCACAGTTTTCATCTATCAGATCTCTCTATCTCGATCAGTTATCTCCCTGTATTAGATCTCTCTCACCCTGTCATTTTTGATGTCGAGCCCCAACCATAATTCATATCTGCCACCCCATCTTGCCGCCGGCCCTGCTAACTTTCTCCCCAACTAAATATGAATCAGGTCTTTTCAAATGCAACATCATCAACGAACGAAACAAATGCAGCAAGAGAGAGAACTTTGAATGCTGAGGCAGAGGTTAATTTTTGTACATATTTATGTATTATTTATGTCATTATTGTTCGCAATCCTCACTGAAAAAATTATTATGTTTATATTGTGATTGCGACCTGCATTCGCAATCGCAAGATTCATATGAAGAATGCGACCTCGGTCGCTGTCCTCATCAACAATCTTTAAATTTTTCTGTAGTGATAATGTGATTTTAATCACAGTATTAAAGTAATTTGAATACTTATTTATTAATTTTTTATACGCAGATATGTTTTTTAAGAATGCGACTAAGCTCGCAGTGGTCAATAAAATAATTTTTAAATTGTTATAAATTGCGATCTTAGTCGCAGTCCTCAATTGTATTAGATTTGTGGCCTTAGTCATTGTCATTAATTAGATTAATATTGCGTTCCTAGTAACAGTTATTTTTTTTAGTAGTACTGCAAGCTGAGTCGCAGTCTTTTCTTATTTCTGTCTTTTAATCCAATAATTTTTGCAATATTTGTAAACAAAGTGGATTTATTTTTTTGTAAGAAATAAATTTATATGGTGACATGTCTGAAAGTGAAATGAATTCACAGATCAATAACAATAAATATTATAGTTGAAATTTTAAAGATTTAATAAAAAACAATTAAATATTTAATTGAAGCTTTTATGGCGGAAGAACCCCAAGACTATTTTTTCAGAATTTTATGAAATGAATTACAAATTAATTTTTATTGACTTTTTTCTTTCCAGAAATTTAATTTTACTATGTTGCATCACTTTAATTTATCCCTATGAATTTTACTATTATTTAAGAAGGACAGTGATAAAGGTCGCAGTAACATAGCAGACAAGATTTTAATGACTGCGACTAGGGTCACAGTCGTAATATAAAATTAGAAGTTGTGTTATATAAGGATTGCGATCATGATTGTAGTGCTAATTAGTTTGAATAATCATGGATTGCAATCTAGATCTCGGCTTCACCACCTGACTCGATTCAATTTATTAGATTAAGCCAAAACAACACAAGTTTCACATGAAAATAAAATTTTAATCAAATTATCATTACCTTCAAAGTTCAATACCTGGTTATATATAGCCTATAATACGTGCATCATACGTGCAATTATTGATAATATCAAATCTAACAAAATCTAATTCAAATTAATCCTAAATCTGAACCAAATCTATACAAATCTAAATTTAAATAAAATCAATAAATCATACTAAATCTGAGCTGTACAATTTCTTATTATTCTCTCCGGCTTGAAAACATTCATCAGGTGGTAGGTGCAAGGCAAGCAGACCGAGAGGAACTGAATCATATCACGAATTCTCAATTAGGCCAAGGTGATGATCGAAAAATTAGTGTTGATGCATCATTACTAAACCAAGGTGGCGGAGGTGGAACTAGTTTTCGTGACAAACTGACTGTAGTTGATGATAGTTCGAACAAGATACGTGCAGTATGCCGAAACAAACCATCTTCGATGAAAGCTGAACTAATACTAGGTTCTCATAGGATATCTAACTTATAAATAAACACTCCTTTTCAGAATCCTATCGAAACCATGCGTCAAGCATGCAACTTCCTCATAGTATCAGGGTGACTCGTAACAATCACCTTATTATCAACTGCAAACTCTGACAAAATACTACATGAATATGTAACAAATTTATAGTTTTCATCATAATTTGCTAATTATTTAGTGATATCATCATGTGCAATAGACAAATGTAATGTAGTAGGCACTCTAAACATAACTCCTGACAATGAGAAAGAAGATATATATGAGATGCCCATAAGATGACACACATCGAACCCCGCAAATGATAAATAGGATTCAAAGATAAACTCTAAACAACTAGTAAAAAAAGAACACTAAAAATCATATGTTGGATCATAGCAATGAACTCTGACGACTCACTTGAAAATGACTCGGTAGGAACGACCATAAAACCATAATCAGCACAAGCGCACTCAGATGGCCCACTAGATGTAACGATGTTAGAATCAATTGTCTCATCCTCTATCAAAGGTGTGGCAAATAAATACCTAAAAATCTGATTAGAGACATTACACTTCACTAATTCAGGCGTAGCATCACTAGTATCATGAACATGGGCATTAACAATTAATGTGGTACCAGAGTTGACTATCACATCCACTACTTCACTAGTACCCTATCATGACCCTCATCCATAATCAGTGTGTCTAAAGCAATTGATACATCTTTAATTATACTAACAGTATTAGAAAGAACATTAACATTCTCAACAACCTTTGAGTCATCAATATTATCACTAGGTACAATAATAATATGTCAACTTTTTGAGAGGTACTGATAATCATAGTACTCATACCCCTCACACTTAGAACACCGGACCTTGACATTGACTAACCTTGTGAGAGTCAAGTCTATTTTTAAGGCAACATCAAAGGCCTCTTCAACAGTATCTAAATTATAAGAGCCACTGGCCCACTGATCATAGCACGCCTTTTTTTGGACCTTAAACCCTAAACAAACTTAGTTACAATATGAGAATAGTGCTCTCTCAAATCACAACGAAGGATTAAATCCTCAATTTTGGTTATGTAATCTTGGTTATGTAATCTTGAACAGGCATATCACTCTTACGGAGGTTGTGCAATTGATTTAAGAGACGGTTGCTATTATATTCGGGAAGGTACTTTTTCTTAAACTTTTCTTTAATTTCCTTACAAGACTCTATGACAACCCTAGTCTCAAGTAATATCTCTCTATCGAGATCCAGTAACTATTAGCTGCCCTTATTGGTTTTCTCCTAGCAAATAAGAGTCTAGCCACGTCAGAAAATCTGTCCCAATCAAATTAGTACTCCATATCGGCAAGCCAATAACTGAAAACACTAGGATCACATTAACCATCAAATTTAGGATCTTCTAATTTAAATCTACGCGTTATTTCATCTTTCCTAGCATGCCAATTATGGGCACCACTACTCTCATAGTCACCTCTAGTGCAAGTCTTTTATAGATAGCTCATGTTGGTTACTAATGCAAGTTAGACGATCAAGCAGATGCAATAGATAATCTTAAATTCAAAGGAAACGATATGCATGCACTAAAAAAAAATAAATAAAATTTCTAAAAGTTTAAGCCCTAGATGTGAGAAAATATAATTCTAAAATGATGAAAAGTGACAGATAATGTAACAATCACTCAAGAGTAGCAAATACAAATCAACTACAAATTGTCGCAGTCCAATAGCACTTGCAAAAATTGAGCAATCACTAAATTGGCTCAAGTTAGAATATCACTTGATGGGTGAGTCATTCACGCCCAAATACAAAATTTCTCTAAGAATTCTTAGAGAAATACCGATATTGGAGAGCTAAAATCACCCACGAAAATTCTTGACAGCATCCACAGGGTCTGAAAGATGGTTGCCTCGAGAACGACACAAATCGGGCACGAATCGGGCCTAAAACAAGCATGAAACACGATTGGTTTATAGTTGGAACAGTACGAACACCAAACATTAGCTTGTAGAGGTTGGATCAGCTGTCCAAATGCTGTAAAATTCTTTCAGTATCTCCGGGCTCAGCTGCGGATCCGATGCCTCAGATAGAACTCGAATCGCACTCCGAATTGGCCTAAAATAGTCTCCAGTGGCTTGTTGTGCTACACTGTTGACTGAGTTGGCTCAGTCGAATCAACTCGGCCGAGTTGACTCAACCTTCAATCTGACTCGTTCTAGTTCAGACCCACTGTTGGCTCAGGTTGAATGAACTGGACCAGTTTTGAATGGTTCAGTAGTAGCAGATCGGGTTCAGGTCCGGTTGGTGGATCCAACCCGATCTGATCCAATGACTTAAGTTGTGGATTCAAATCTGTTTAGCCCTTATTGGGTTTAAGTGGATCGGGTTTGAAAGTGCACAACCCACTTCTCTCGTCTCCTTCCTCGATCGATCAACTACTAGGGTTTGAAAACCCATGCGATGATGGCGATCATGGCGAATTAGACAGAGGAAGAAGACGATGATGAGGTTTTGGTGGTAATGAGAGCTTATTGGTGTCATCGTCGGAGGGAATAGTTCTGATTGGTGACAAGATCTGTGTAACGCCCCGTTCCCGCAGGTACGGGGACGTTGAATACCTACAGAAAGAGGTTAGTGATCATAACAGATAGGAAAAACAGGGATAAATAAGATAATAGAAATAAATCACAAAGATACCTATAAATGGTCTCGAGGACGAGTCTCCTATGTGAATCCAATGGACTATCTGACAATACGATAACTCGGATCTCCAACCTGGGCACGCAAACCCAGGGTCGTCAGAAAGCGACCTAGTGAGTGGTAAAATGAAGGAGGCAGTAATATGTACTATAATACTATAAGCACAATAATAATATATAATTCACGTTTATGTATTAGTGATACCATATAATAGCAATGTAATAATCAGTAGAAAGATAAAAAATGTCATATTTTAATATTATCACTACCTAGCATGTTATCAGCGGGTCATGTCTACAGTAATATCTAGTTTTATATAATACATACTGTTATATAGTGATGATGTGACGGAAATGAACATGTAGATGCGCAGTATGCAACATAACTATACTATTGTGTTGTGCATATACAGTAATGAAGCCTGCAGCGTATACATAAAGAAGAATATATGCAATGCAGAGTATATATATACATGAATAGTGTGTTACCACATGGAGTGTAACAAATATCAAGAAGTGTAACAAGGTATACAGGTGACATGATCGTGGAGAACATATCACGAATAGTAACAAATATAAAAGGGACAATAATATACATGAGTCGAGTATGTCGTGTGATTTATACAATAAGAACAATCAGTACCACCTGGTTTTTTAATCAATCTCTTCCAGTGTCCCATACCACTGACAGTTCATACTGGAGCCCGCACTCCAGTTGAACCCATCCGGTCATGGCATACGGGTAGCATTATCCAAACGAGAGAGTGACCAAATAACAAGTGTTCCCGACGTCCCGATTGTTTATATCGTTTTATTATGTTAACTGGAAATCCAATGGTCGAGGAGCTCTAGTCAGGTGAGTGTATCCCGTGCATACCCGAGATAACGGTCTTAAACGAACCCCTGGCTGCTGAGACCAGGGCTACCCGCTTGGGCAGGAGCAAGAAACAATACAATACAAACGGTAGCCAGCCCTACCACGTCCCCTGCAGTGGGACTAACAATGGATCCAGACATCCACCCGACAAGACCTAGTCAACCGTTAAGTCTTCCCCACCCCCAAGTTCTCTTTATTATCTTTCACTATACAGTATATCAGAAATAAGTATAGGACATGGTACATGTAACACGATAACATGTCATGAGCTCTGTTGATAACATGAAACAAGATAACGGAAACGAGAAACGATAGATGTGGGATTCTAGAGGTGGCACCCGTGGCTTGGATCCACATGACACTTAGTTCCACGCATCGCATATCAACAACTCACGTATTCAGTAACGGGAATATCGATATCAGTAACATGAAACAATCATGTAACAGGAATACAGGGAGAACATGGAACAATAATACATGTAATATGAATAGTGATCCATATGACAAAAATATAGGAACAATACATGCATGAATACCGGTGGATATATGTAACAGTGATGAGTGAACATGATATAACTGTAGACGTAGACCGAGCAGCCATGTAACGATGATACCAATATATGAAATGACAATGTCTAGTGAATTGGTGTATCTATGTACCGGTGGGACATGAATAAGAAATAATAATGTTGTGTGTAAGAGGATCTGTGTAACGGTGATACATGTACATGAGATAACAGTGTCCCGTGTGACAGGATATCCAAGTCATAGTGTGAACACTAATGTTAGCGTCTAGGGGAAATAGCATCTACTCGAGTGTCAACTACTGCTAGTAAGAATATCGATTCCTATATTCTGAATACGGTAGGTGCCACCAAATTATTACATAGACATAATTATCTATTTTAATTATCAATTTATTGGCTACTTTACTTGTGACAATTGTTAACTTCTAGATCTCGATAACTAAACAATCATCCATATATATATATCCATATATTTTATAATAAATCAGGTAAGAAAATAAAGTATGATAACAATCATGTATGGTTTAATTACAGGGATTTACCAACAATTACATTTTATTAAACAATAACAATAATGATTTCTGATAATCAAGTTTTATTAAATAAGGCAACCAAGCAAGGTCACTAAACATGATAAAATATAATTCATAAAAGAAAAACACTCACAAACTAGCCATGGGAAGGTAGCTCTCTTTCTCACGATCGCAACGGTTCCAGAATCGCCCAAATCGGAGTCAAGATGCTCCAGATATCGCCCGAATGCTAAAAGTAATAAAAATGGGTTAAATATGTAATAAAAATATATCAATTGCAAATAGTATAAATTATCAGGGAGTTTTCTGTAATATTATCTTTATTTAATTTGGATGCGGGTATGGGTGAAAAACGGTCGGGTTTAGATCCAATGACCCGACCCAAAACTTAAGTGATTGGGTTAATGGGTTAATGGGTTCAAAATAAACCCAATAGGGTTAATGGGTTCGGGTGTGAGGGTTCACACCCGAACCCAACAAAGAAAGCAACAGCAGCAGCGACAGCTGCTGCTGTCGCTTACCAATTGGCCGTCGGCTGGCTGGCCGACCGGCGGCGCCCGCCGCGGCCGAGGTCGGCGGCGCCCTCCGCAGCCGTAGCCTATCGCAGTCGGCGGCAAGGTGAGGTAGAAGAGGAGTAAGAGAGAGCAAGAGGGGGGAGAGGATGTTGCAGTAGCAGGAGAAGAAGAGAGAACAGAAGAAGAAAAGAAGGAAAAGAAAAAGAAGAGGAAAAGAAGAAGAAGAGGGAGGCGGCGCCCGGCTTTGGGGAGGTGCGGTGGCGCCCGGACGGGGAGCGCACCACCGACAGCGCGCCGGCCGTGGTGCCTCCACGGAACACAGAGAGAGAGAGAGTGAGTGGGGTCTGCCTGAGAGAGAGAGAGGAAGAGAGTGAGGAGAGAGAGGTTTGAGAGAGAGAAAAAGAAATGGAAGGGGGTTTTTCACTTAGAGGAGAGAAAGAAGGTGGTGGAATAGTCGGTGGTTTAAGGCGGTAGAGGAAGAAGGCTGTAGAAAGAGAAAAAGAAGGGAGAAAGAAATTAAATAATAATTTAATTAATTAATATTATTTTAATGGGTCAAAAATTGACTAGCTCCGAACGGTGCCCAAAAATTACATAAAATAGAAAATATTACGCTGAGGGAAAATATGAAATCAGATTCTAGAAATCATATTCAGTTTATAAGTTAAAAATCTTAGAGTATATCGCCGATACTGGGCGACACCGGCTTGGCCCAATTTTTGATAAATTCAGAAAAATTCCCAAAAATATCCTAACGTAGATCATATGATTTTAAGACATAATGTGAAAGCAGATTCTAGAAATTCAACTCCTTCTGTGAATTAAAAATCATAAAGCCGATTACCGCTATCGGTCGTACCAACTACGGAGATTTTCTAAAATAATCCAGAAAATTTTTCAGAAAAGTCTGAAAAATCTAAAATATTGGAAAAATAATATTTGAAACTGAAATCGACTCAATCTGACTACCAAAAAAATTAAATCAACTTTGTACGCCGTATCGAGTACTGATACGGTGATACGTACATCAGGGTTCAGGGGGTTACAATCTGTGATTGGAGGTTGCAGTTGGAGGCGGATCTGATGGTGTAAAGGCGGTGGCAAGACCTCGTGACGACGACATCGGTGAGGGCGACTGGATCTGCTGATGAAGACGAAGACATCGAGAGATGAAGAGGCGAGTCAAGACACAAATCTGGCGTCGTCATGCGTCGTCAAGGTCGTCAGAGGAGAGGGAGACGACGTGTCTGGCGAAGTGATGGTGACAAAGGCGGGGACGAGATCTGATGGAGTCGCAGAGGGAGAGGAGGTGATGCCGGTGGTGAGGTTGCATGTGTGCGGCGTCAGGGATTGTTGATCGGCAGTGTCGATCAGTGGAGGATGGCAAGGGCAGCGAGATGATGTGGCGGCGGCGAAGTTGACGGAGGAAGTTGGATTAGGGTTCTATAAGGAACTCAGGGGAGGGGATGATGAACAGTTGGACTTTGATTTTTTTTTCTTTTTTTCTTTTATTTTTTCTTTTATCTTTTCTTTTCTTGTCTTTTTTGGTTTTTTAATTGTTTTAATCCAATCAGGGTTTCAGGATTTTTTTAACTAGAGAAGAGAAAAGACGATGTTTTGTAGAGGAAGAGAAGAGGCTAGGTTTTTTTTGTTGAAGGGGAGATTTTTTGTGGAGGAAGAATAAGAGCAGAAATTTAAGTTCTGATACCAAAATAATGTAGGATGGAGGGGGAATTAGGGCTTGTGGTGGGAGTTTTGGTGAATTGAAGAAGAACAATAATTTGAGGAGAGGATATGATCACGGATCGCAATTCAAATCTTGACTTCACTGCCTGATTCAATTCAACACATGAGATCAAAGCAAGACAACACAAGTTTTACATGAAAACAAAGTTTTAATCCGATCATCATTACCTTCAAAGTTCAATATCCGACTATATATAACCTACAATACGTGCACTATATATGCAATTATTGATAACATCAAATATAACCAAATCTAATTCAAATTAATCCTAAATCTCAACCAAATCTAAATTTAAATAAAATCAACAAATCCTACTAAATCTGAGCCATACGATTCTCCTATCAGTACTATTCATCATCTTCTTCCTCCTCTCACCAAAACAACCCAAGCCAAAACCAACCCAATCTCATCCCCCCTTTTGTTCTCTATCCTAATCCAAACCTAACCCTTTTCCTTCTTCCTCTTTCTTTCATCCACACAACCCAAACCCCATCACCTCGGATCAAATATGCAAACCACCCTGACCTCGCCGGTGACCATCCACTAGGGGCACCTTCGGATCGAATACGGATCAGATATTACCTTTATCATATCTTTATCTACACTCAGCCTTCGGATACAGATACAGATACAAATATTAGCGAATATGAAAAAATGTTATCCATATCTGCCAAAATCGAATATCGGATACAAATCGCATATTAGCGGATAAAATGCAGATACTAATCGAATATGCAAAAATGAATACGGTTATGGATAAATTAAACGTATATACTTATATTACTTTTTATCTCATTTACAACAATATAAAATGTGATACATATTATGATATTATTGTGTACATAGCTTCCACCGTATCCATAGTCATTCAGCTTCCATAGCAATGGATTACACAACCTCCAGTACTAAATACCAATTCGGATGTCATGGTTGATGTTGAAATACTCAAAATATCTCGTGCTACTCTTGTAAGAATCGGATACTTTCCACTTTTACTTTTTTACCAACTCAAAATATCAAAATGTATTACATCATTCCATTAAAAATAGTCTCTTCAATACGAATATCATTATCAAATACTCAACTTTCGGATATCGGTTCAGATACGGATCGGATATTGCCTTTACCATATCCGTATCCGCACTAGCCTTCCGATACAGATACAGATATTGATGGATGTGAAAAAATAATATCCGTATCCAGGTTGGAGACGGATTCAGATGCAGATATTCTCAGATAATCCACATCTGATGGCACCCCTACCATCCTCCCCACTCGTCGACCTCGCCGACGTTTTGATAGCACCCTGCCGAGCCTTCCTCGATCACTTCTTTATCTTCATCGACCCTGGAACCCATCGTCAGTTGCCCTCAATCCACGTCCTTGTTTGAATTGTATTGAGGGCAACTGACGATGGGTTCCAGCGAGTGTCTTCGTGGATTGAGGGCAACTGTCGACCCTGGATTCGGCGTGTTTCGGAGTTCAGGGATTTTCCGTAATTTTTTGAAGAGATTTAGGCGAGTGTCTTCGTCTCGTTTTGTGTTTCCCCGCTTCGTTAGGTCGATTATGCATTTATTCTGTGTTTGAATTGTATTTGTATTGTTCGCATGTATACCTGTATTTGTATGTGGCTGATTGCTTAGGACTGTATATATAGTATACCTGTGACGAATGCATGTACTAGTGTAATTTCATTCCTGTACATATATACTGCCTGTGATGTTATTACTGCGTGGCCGACCCTTCGGGTCGTTTAGCCTTCGGGCTTTCTACTCTACCTCTGGGCCCTATCAGCCTCGGGGCTCTACACTCGGCCTCCGTGCTTTACAACTCCGTGGTAGTCTAGCCATTATCACGTTTATATGGGTGCTCGCATGGTACTAACATCTCGTGCAGGTATCTACTCTGCCTCCGGGCTGCCCACTTTCGAGCTACCCAATAGAAATTGGCCTTGCACCCTTTGGGTTTCATGGTAGTTAGAAGTGCGCTTAGACCGTCAGGTCTCTCATGCTCCGCCTGGTAAGTGAGTCTAGCGCACAGCGCTTTCCTGCTAACTTCGCCCGGGCATAGTTACACCGTGTGCGCAGCTTCGTCATGGGTGATGGAAAGGGCAAGGATCGACACCACTTCGGCCCGCTTCGGCCTCCCCCACCCGAAATCCGTCTCCTAAGCCCTGAACCTAGGCGACATACCCACGAACCATCTCTCCGACGTCGAGGAGAGTGTAAAGAACTCCATAGGCCCACCCCTCGTGCCCTTTCAACGGCTCAGCCACCCCTTTGCATATTGTCGTCTGGCGCAGTTACCCGTGTGCGTGCCGTCGATTGGGGTCGAGGTGGGGGCGGCAGTCGACGGTGAAGGCAAAGGTGCTGGTGTCATCGGTCAGTATGGCGCGAGCACGGGCAATGCTGACCCAAATGTGGGCTGCCAGAACTACGAACCTTGAAGGTGGAGTGGCGATGAGACTCGCGCTTTGTTTGGTTCATGATGCGTTGTTTGATGGATTGAATGGCCAGTGTTGAGATGGTGAAGGTTCTTCGGACGAGCTGAGGACGACAGTGCACTGGGAGAATAGCGATCATCGTCTGTTGGCAAAGACGTACATGCATACCTTTCAGTTTTTCAACTACAAATAAAAAAAAAAACTCAAAGAACACAAGCTACTGTTGAAAGATATCAACAGTCACCAACCAAAAAGGGGTGTACGTACAATACGCGAGATGAAAATAAGCTACTATTTTGCGGGGGATTCTTTTTTTCCAGCAGATGCTATGACGTAAGTCTACCAGCTTTTCTTCAAAAAGAAATAAAAACAATCACAAATGAGAAAGAGGCAGGTAGATCAACTCAAATGAATTAATTAAGATATAAAAAAAAAATTTGTGCTATACAAAAGTTACACAACATCTATCGATATTTCAATGCATCTCTCATTCATATCAAAGTTTTCTGTGTCACCGGACTTGTCTACGACACATACCAGTATTTGACACGTTTATTACATGTATGTGATTACGGAGTCTCTAAATGATATGTCAAATTTTACGCTCCTTCCAATGTATTTAAATAGACAAACACTAGCTTGTGACTTTTTTTGTCTTAATTGTATTAAGAGCATAGAAACCGCACCTCATTTGTGTATTTTTTTTTTTTCCAAGAGTGAGAATGTTGAAAAATAATATTACCTGGAGAGTTTGCATTGTCCCTACTACTATAAAAACACTTTAATGTTGAATCTCAGTAATTAATTTCTAAAAAATAATCTTAGTCTTAAATTTTCATTAGATCCTAACCAATCTCAGAGATCCTAACCTTAGATTTAGCTCCCCAACACACACACACACACACACACACACACACAGAGATACCCCACCCTTGATCCCTTGAAAATCCATCCTTCACTCTCAAAGTTGAGTTAGCACAATTGGTCTTTAGAAATTATTTAAAAATTGAATAAAGAAGAAAAACTAAGATGTTAAACATCTTTAGTACTTTGAATACATAGAGAAGAAAAAAGATTCAAATTCAGAATTTTTACAAACTTTTAGAAAATTTATAACTCAAAAAATAAAAAATTTTACAGGCGAAGGGAGAAGATCAAATCGAGAAATTCTAGAAAATTTTAGATTTTTCATTTAGAAAATAAAACTTTTTTAATTTGTAAAAGAGGCAGACGAATAAAAATGCACTAGAGAGCATTAGAAAATCTTTTTTGTTTTTTGTTTTATTGTAAAAGAGGCGGAAGCATATGGGAAATTTAGAACATTTTAGAACTTGTAAAGGAGGAATAAGGAGATCTAAATTGGGGATTTCTATAATGTTTCTCTTAAGAAAAAAAATTCTTAGAATTTGTGAAAAGAAAGACGAAGGCACAAACTGCGGAAGAGTTTCAAAAATGTAAATATAGTAAATAAATTTACTAATATAGTTATAATGACTTACCATTTAAGCTTAATACAATGATAGATAACATACTATTTGATACCTACAAAAATAATTTATTAAAAAATTTATAGCATCCTGCTTAAGAAAAATTCCTGGATCTAAAGGCCATAAACGAGTAACAACAATATAGCCGACACCATATTAACATTTAAATCATAACAATAATAACGCAAAGTATACCGTTAACTTTTACTTTTAAGAAATTATGTCACAAATTAAAATTATGGTTACTTTTATATATATATATATATATATATATATATATATATATATATATATATATATATATATATATATATATATATATATATATATATATATATATATATATATATATATGAGAAAAATGTATATCAGCCCGCGGGCTGAGAGTACTCTCTCAGCCTGCGGTGACGTGGCTCGATTTGTCACCTCACTGACTTGCGGCCCGCTTTTAGGGAGAAGTTAAATTACCAAATACCCCTTATGATAACTTTTCCTTATTGTTTATTATTATTTTTCCTCCCTTTTATTTTGCCGCTCTTTATAGGATATAAATTACTTTTCGCCTTATTTCTTTACCTCTTTTTTGAAAGATGTAGTTTCTCCCTTTCAGCCTGGGATAAATTTTTTTTTGAAAATATAAAATCTTTTCAGATCAATGTTTTCAGCCTGCGATAAAATTCTACTTTATAGTTTAATTTTTTTTGTATATAATGTAGTCAGAGTCTTTGGTCGCATTGTACATTTAAACTGCGACCTTAGTCAAAGTCTTTGGTCGCAGTGTACATGGTGAAATGCGACCAAGATCGCAGTGTTGTTATTGATAAAGATAGCCAGCAACTGCAATCTAGGGTTGCATTACATGGACTGCGACTTTGGTCGCAGTACGTTAAGTAATTATTTTTTTTGAACATAATGTAGTCAGAGTCTTTGGTCGCATTGTACATTTAAACTGCGACCTTAGCCAAAGTCTTTTGTCGCAGTGTACATGGTTAAAGGCGACCAAGGTCGCAGTGTTGTTATTGATGAAGATGGCCAGCAACTGCAATCTAGGGTTGCATTACGTGGACTGCGACTTTGGTCGCAGTACGTTAAGTAAGTGTTGTTTTATTAAGTGTTGTTTTTTGGATTAAGTCATTTTTGAATCTAAATGAAAAATGAAAAGTTGTCTGTTGTCTGATGCGACTTGGAGTCAGTCCGTGAGACGCGACCTGTCATAAAGATTTTATGAGATCTTTTGACGTCAAGTCTATGTTGACGAACCCCGCACCATTCGTTGTTTCCCGAAGCGGTTGTCGACGCGTCGGTTCTTCATTGGGTTTAGGCGTTAATGTCTTTTAATGCCAAACCGGCGCTGGCGGTTGGAGACCATTAATGCCGACGATTCTGATTAATGAACCATTAATTATGGTTATTATGGGCTGCCTATAAATAGGGCTCACCCTCTCCCTTTAACAGTCCATAATTAGACTGTTTTCTTTCGAGAGCAATTGCTCTGAGAATTTCCGTCTTCTTCAGAGTCTCTAACAGGGGCCTGCCTCCATGGATGAAGATGACCCTATTGACGAACTTGATCGATGTTCGTCCACAAGGGAAGAAGTCATAGACCTCATCGTCCACAAGGGAAGAAGTCATGGTCCTCGTCGTTCACAAGGGAAGAAGTCATGATCCCTGACGAGGACTTAATCCTCACCGAGATCTGCTCTGACTTGATGGACCAGTCAAGCTTGCTGGTAACGGATGGTCAGAGTGGGTATGGCGGCGGGGGATGTGGTGGATATAGTGGTGGGTAGCATTCCCTGTGAGGTCTAAAAACCTCCTCTCTTACCCCAGAAGTGACATCGAGGAAACTCCATGCTCACTGGATAACCTTCTGGTGAAGAGATGTTCATAAACGAAAGATTCTGCTGCCACCAGACCTCCAGGAGAAGACTGCTCTTAGTAGTCAACAAGGGCTCTTCTTGGCTCTTTTTTATGTTTTGTCTTCTTGGATACTTTGATGTTTAGTCTTCTTTGTAACACTCAATCTTATTGATTCTGCTGCCACCAGACCTCAAGAAGAAGATTTCTCTTAGTCAACAAGGGATTTTTTGATGTTTAGTCTTCTTGGCTACTTTGATTTTTAGTCTTCTTTGTAACACTCAATCTTATTGATTCTGCTGCCACCAGACCTCAAGAAGAAGATTGCTCTTAGTCAACAAGGGATTTTTTGATGTTTTATTCTTCTTTTGTACTGCTGTATTTGTAACACTCAATCTTATTGTATAAGAGATCGTTTTGTATCATTTGCACATGCCTGGAGATAAATGCCTGGACATAAATAAAAAGCATATTTGTTTTTTTTAATAAACTACGTACTTTTTAAAAAGCCATGCATTGCAAACAAAACAACTATGATCATAGATGACACTGCGACCAAGGTCGCATAAGATACATTGCAAACAGTAATAGCGACCAAGATTGCAGATTATTTTTTTAAGACTGCGGCCATCAACTGCGACCAAAGTCGCAGTGTTGTTGTTGATTATTTATAAAGACCACCAACTGCGACCAAGGTCGCAGTGATGTTGTTGATTAAGAGTAAAGACCAGCAACTGCGACCAAGGTCGCTGTGTATTTTATTAAGACTAAACAGCAACAACTGCGATCAAGGTCGCAGTTTATTTTATTAAGACTACGGTCAGAAACTGCGACCAAGGTAGCAGTGTTGTTGTTGAGTAAGACTAAAGTACAGCAACTGCGACCAAGGTCGCAGTGTATTTATAGAGTCTGCGTCCAGCAACTGCAACCAATGTCGCAACCTTTCATTTTAAAAATTTTTAAGGGTGAAGTAATATAATTATTAACTGCGACCAAGGTCGCAGTGTTGTTAAGGATAAAGATGGTCGCAGTGTACATGGTTAAATGTGACCAAGGTCGCAGTGTTGTTGTTGATAAAGATGGCCAGCAACTGCAGTCTTAGGTCGCTTTACATGGACTGCGACCTTGGTCGCAGTACGTTAAGTAAGTGTTTTCCTTTAGATTAACATGCATAGCGACCAAGGTCGCCGTGTTCTTGTTTTATTAAGTGTTGTTTTGGATTAAGTCATTTTTTTGAATCTAAATGAAAAATGAAAAGTTGTCTGTTGTCTGATGCGACTTGGACTGACTCCGTGAGACGCGACCTGTCATAAAGATTTTATGAGATCTTTTAACGTCAAGTCTACGTTGATGAACCCGCACCATTCGCTGTTTCCCGAAGCTGTTATTATGGGCTGCCCATAAATAGGGCTCACCCTCTCCCTTTAACAGCCCATAATTAGACTGTGTTCATTTGAGAGCAATTGCTCTGAGAATTTCCGCCTTCTTCAGAGTCTCTAACAGGGGCCTGCCTCCATGGATGAAGATGACCCTATGCACGAAGAAGACCCAGAACTTGATTGTCCTTTTTCAGGTTCGCTGGGCCTGTGGGAGAATATTTTGGCCGGTGAACTTGATCGATATTCGTCCACAAGGGAAGAAGTCATGGTCCTCGACGTCCACAGTTTTTTAGTACACGGGGACGTCAATAACACCACTGCTCTTATTCAACAAGGGCTCTTTTGATGTTTAGTCTTCTTGGTTCTTTTGATGTTTAGTCTTCTTTGTACTGCTATATTGTAACACTCAATCTTATTGTATAAGAGAGCGTTTTGTATCATTTTCACATGCCTGGAGATAAATGCCTGGACATAAATAAAAAGACCTCAATAACAACACTGCTCTTAGTCAACAATGGCTCTTTTTGATGTTTAGTTTTCTTTCTACTGTTATATTGTAACACTCAATCTTATTGTATAAGAGATCGTTTTTTTTATCATTTTCACATGCCTGGAGATAAATGCGTGAAAATAAATAAAAAGCATATTGTTTTTTAATAAACTACGACCTTTGGTCGCAGTCATGCATTGCAAACAAAACAACTTGGACCAGAGACCACACTGCGACCAAGGTCGCATAAGACTACAGTGCAAACAGAAACAACTCCGACCAGGGTCGACATTGCGACCAAAAAACTGTGAGCAAGGTTGCAGATTATTTTTTTTAAGACTGCGTTCATCAACTGCGACCAAAGTCGCAGTGTTGTTGATTATTTATAAATACCACCAACTGCGACCAAGTTCGCTGTGTATTTTATTAAGACTAAACACCAACAACTGCGATCAAGGTCGCAGTTTATATTATGAAGACTACGGTCAGAAACTGCGACCAAGGTAGCAGTGTTGTTGTTGATTAAGATTAAAGACCAGCAACTGCGACCTTGGTCGCATTGTATTTATTAAGTCTGCGTCCATGGTCGCAGTATTTCAACCAATACATAGTAGTAAAAAATGTAATTCACACAAATAACTTTAGAAAACAGATTTATATATATTTAAAAAGAAAAACAAAATACAATTTTTTAACTTCTAATCGTCGTCATCACCATAGTAATCAGATTCGTCGTCAAGAGTCATGCTTTCGTCTTCTGTATCGCTTTCGTCTTCTGTCTCTTCCTCCTCTTCAGGTACAGTCTCATCGTCGCTTTCTTCCTCTTCATGTTTGTGTTTTGGTTCATCAATGAACTCCCAGAAAGGGTCGTCTGTATCAAGCTCAGATTCTGACCCATAGCGAGACATTGTTTCAGAACTAAACATAAAATCATCATTTGATGATTGGCTTCTTTCCGGTGAAGACGGTGGTGATGGTGAAGACATTTTTTGAATGTATTTTCGGAACAGTGAGAGTAACGAGTTTGAGCAAAAAATAACTTAGTATGTTTTTAATCCTTTTCTCATGACCCTTTATATGTATTTAATCCCGGAATTCCAAAAGGTTTAAGCTCTCGGACCACGTGAATATCTCTCAAATATATTTTTTATCTTTTCCCAAAAATTGTATACTTCCTAGGTGACTGTTCAGTTATCCAAAACAGTTTAAAAGTTAATACACTATAACTTTAAATTACTTTGAACTCCAAAACAGTACATTATTGCGACCAAAGTCGCATTGGGAACTGATAAATGATTAACTGCGACCATAAATTGCATCCGTAGTAGGATGGCGACTATGGTCGCAGTGTTTAAGAGCAGCAGTCGCAGTGTTTTTTTACTTTTGAATGCTAGAAGTCGCAGTCGTCATTTAAAAGGGGTATTTTTGTCATTTTGATTCACGATTGTTTAGGCGGGATTTTTTGATTTTTTGTGGCGCCCACACTCTGCGACCGATGTGTGGCCTATATTCAGCCACGTCCCGCAGGCTGAGAAACTCTCTCAGCCTGCAGGCTGAGGTACAGTAAGCCCTATATATATATATATATATATATATATATATATATATATATATATATATATATATATATATATATATATATATATATATATATATATATATATATATATATACCCTTTAAATCTTTAATATTTAGAAACTTACCCCCTAAATCTTTAATATTACAAATTATGAAGGGGAGGTAGGTGAGGTCACCAGTGGAACTCGAGGAGGGTTTCGGAGAGCGAGGATTTTAGGGACGCGACGACAAAAGACAGCGGAGGGAGGCAGGGCCTAGGGTGGAGGAAGAGGAGCTGCACTGACAGGAGAACCCCAGAGAGTGTTACGGTGTCCCCGGCAGGATAAGGGCCCGCAGGGGGAGCCACGCCGTCGATGCGGAGGACCGTTAGCGGAGACAATTAATGAGAGCAAAATGGGAGCGGATATTCTTCAAGAGATGAACCATTTATTTGTTTTCTTTTATACAAATTATCAAGTAAGGTGGTGATGCGAGAGAAAAAAAATAATCCAGAAATGTCAACAAAAGATAAAATTTTTCCTTCATAATTTCCAGTGAGACTAAGAATTGCTTATAACCAACTTCCTTGTCATGCTATTCTACTCATTTGGTATTATACTGAAGTGACAAAGTGTTTGTACTGAAAAATAGATATAAACTTAATCGACATTTCAGACGAGGCATTTTTCACAAGAGGATTTCTAGGTATATGAGAATTTCTTAAATACAAAGGGGCATAAACTAATTATTATTCCCCTTTCCAAACAGAGTATTAACTGTTAACCCGTTGTTGTCACGATCCATTGCACAACGAATAGCAATTCTTACTTTTATAGACTTTTGACATTATCCTCTGCTAATTTGCGTGATTGTGTAGATTTTTTTAGCTAATTAAGGGAGGAGGTCGCATGAAGGCAACCCGACGTCCGGGCATCGAATCTCATGGGTGAGCGAGCTCTTAATGAACTCAGAAGTGCCAATGGGCCACATGTCTTTGTTTCATTAGAATCAGATTCTTTTCGTCTTCTCTAATTTTGCTACTCACCTGGTAGTAATTGATACTTTGTTTGGAGTACAGGCATTTTGATAGTCAAGGTATATGGTTGCATAGCATTATTAGCACTAATGATCGGTGACACTTTGCAGCAGACTATTCGAGTTGTTCATTAATTAATGTTCTCTAATCTTATATGTTGAGACTCGAGAGCAGTTCAGGTGCCAGAGACAGAATAAGAAAAATTAAGATATACAAGATACCGGAGCATCCTATTTAATCGTTTATGGCGAGAATTAATATATTCCCATTATTTTTAAGTGCAGCCCTTATACTTAGATATAAATAATTCAAATGAAACCTAGAGAGAAACCTAGGGTAATCCATGAAGGCTAGTTTTCACAGGTCCCAATTATTCAGCTATCCTTGTGGGGTCAAATATAGAAGAAGAAAAAAGAAAAAGAAAATAACGTTCTACCGCTGAACTCCAAATTCGATTCTCAATCTCATTTGATGAGTAATATTTTATCACTTATGAAAGGTTGCAAGGTTCAACCTTGCATTTGAAATGAGCCAGAAGCATGCTATCTCAAGGCTCTTGAGCAAGGCCAAATCTCAAACCAAGATAATCAGATCCATGTTCAAGATTGTTCTCAATTATATGACAGAACTCTTCATTCCATTAGCAGAACAAAGAGCTATCATTTGCTTCTGCTCTGCTCTAAACTTCCACTGCGGATACATACAAGGGTTGCATATCCACGAATATAAACATGTGTTGAGTCTGAGAACAGCAAATATAAACAGTTTAAATGTCGAGAAATATAAACCTGACATTAGATTTTTGGGCTCTTACCAGGACAACACCTAACATAACAAACTAAAACAGATTTCCTGATAAAAGTAGAACACAACATCTAGTTAACTAACATTGAAATCTGAAAGGATACAAAGCCCGGTAAAAGATAACCCTGAAGAGATGAGGTTGAACATTGGGCCAAAGTTGCAGCATTCCTCACAAACAAAGAATAATGCCCAATTGTAAGGAGATTGATTATATGTACTACACACCACTTAATACATCAAATAAAGGAAAAAAAATGTAAATAATAACATACAGTAGCCCAACCACATCTGATATCTGCAGCTATGCCATATGGTTTGCCAAAGATCGAACTTGAAACACTCGAGCAGACCATAGCAGAACAGCTCTATGCCTTCCACTCTCTGAAAAGCTCAAGTCCAAATCCATGGTCCCATAGCCATCATTTTCTGAAACCAAAACATTTTGAAATGGACGAAGAAAAAACAACCGTGCGCCATCCACATCAATAGTGATAGTGTTGGAATAGACCTTCAGTTGCGTAAACAGCTTCCTAACTTCACCCACCCAAATGTTGCGCGCATCTACATGGCATGTAATATTCGTGTACACTACTTATAAATATGTAAACCTTCTAGTCACCCCAATTTTTTATTGTTTAGAAGAAACACCTCAAGAGTTCTTATAAATATGCTATGCGCGGTTTGCCATGAACTAAAAACCCTAATTTATACAGTTACACATGTTTATACTTTCTTTCGTAACACAAGTATCTGAGCAAGACTTCTGGTGTGAAAGAAATACGTATCTGGATCGAGTGAAGACAGTCCCCGTAATTAGTTTTGAGAATCGCCATGTAGCATCCATGTCTACAGTCCATATGTAGCTCATAGCTATTTTAAGCTAAAACATATTTGCAACTGAAAAAAACTAGATGCTTTATATTTTTAGCCCTAATCAAATTGATGTCACTACTCTGAGCTCAATAATGTCATATGAACTCTCAAAACCAAAATTTCCAGACCCCCTTGATAGACTCTAAAAGCTCAAACTGGAACACAAAGAACTGTGCATCTTTACTGAAATTCTAAAGCATGGCGTGAGTATCTGCAAATTTGTGCAATTTAGACGAGCCTAGTTCTCATCTACATGGGTCAGATATACAATATGAAACCATGGCATATACTGAGATTTGTTTCGCTTCTGGCAACAAGCAGAGTGTTATTGGCTGTGGCCTATCAGTACTGATAATGAACCTAAAACTATAAGTACATACAATTATCCAAAATTACTATGTACCGCAAAACAGACTACCAATTATTGCTTAAATCAGCACGTGTCACATTCATATATAAGAGCACTCTAAAGACATTATGCTAAATTGTTTTGCAGCCCACAAAATCCTTAACATTGTCCAATATCAGAATAATATACAATTATAACAACCAACAAAGTGAATGATATATCTTACATGCTGCCATGACAGCCGCTAAGCAATATCTCAGCAATCCACAAACCCAAAGATGCCTCTAAAAAATATTTTATATTAAATTTAGTTTTCAAAATGTCAAAGCTATCAGAGATTTCCAATGAATTCTGTCTCCAGAAAATGACTAAAAATGTCAAAGCTATCAAAGATGCCTCTAAAAAAATATTTTAGATTAAATTTAGTTTTCATGCCGCTAAAAATGTAAAGCTATCATAGATTTCCAATGAAATCCTTCTCCAAAAAGTAAAAAGTCCCCATGTTTAATAATGAATCCAAGAAACCACTTTTTGTAGACACTACTTTAACCTTGCACTTCTCCAGTTCCAACTTACACTGTCAATTAATACACATTCAGCATCACACAAAGACATTGAGACCATTTAACCTCTGAACTATAGCTATATGGCTGCTGTGAAATGACTTTTGCACCTGCTTAAGTGATCAAGGTGGAAAATGCTCTACCATAACTAATGTAAGTGATGTAGACTGCTAGTATGTTTCAGCTTTCTTACTCAAAATGTTCGGTGTATCCTATCTATACTCAGATTCTCATTATTAAGCTTTAAACATCACTATAACAACAGTAACAAGCAAAAATTGCAAACTAAAAAAAGAAAACGAAAATATAAATCACAAATATTATTTGAAGATTCATAAAATAAGGCGAATTCTTCCGTAATGAAGACCATGCATCATGACAGATGAAAGTGCCCTAAGGATGTGTTGAATTGTATAACTACGATGCCATGGAACAGAATATTTGCAATAAATGGCTTTAGAATGGACAAGAATAAACTGCATACAAAATAATTTGTACTGCAAAATATGACATGTACGGTACGTTCATATAGTTAAAGGTCCTAACAATTCAAGCTGCAGGTTCTCTACATGTTATGCTAAAGCCAGTTGCAAATCTTATGGTTGAAGAACGCACATCTTCTATAAACAAGAAAAATATTTCTCACAAACTATCTTTACGTATGTTACACAACTTCGGATTGTGCTTGAGAAGCATAACACCAAATGTCACTTTTGAAGTATTCCTGAAGTGCCATTTTGAGCCTAGATATATCTATTATCTTTTTTCAATTAATGTCCCTGACGGGTCGAGATTGGTTCGAGATATCGCCCGACATTTTGCCCGTGTCCTTGACAACGTGTTTTGCAAATTGAATGTAAGTGTCGTGATTGTCCTTTTATTCAATTATTTGTTGTTTATGTTTATTACTTACATAGCTCTATTATGGGATCCTTGTTATATTGCTTGTTCCACTGTGTACCATGAATATGCTTTCTTTTAACACTTTTATATTCAGTTTTATAATTTTACTAGGTCCATACAATAAGAATGCTATTTGGATTAAATTTTTCAATACTTGTATACATGAGATATACACGCATATCTTTCGCCTGCCATAGCCCGCTATTTACCAAATATCCCAACATGCCACAACACATGTTATCCGCCATGTGAATGTCTTGTGGCCAACAAGTATGTGTCCAACAACTATCATCTAGAAACTTGTCAAATGCTACGTGCCATTACAATGTGCAGTTGACAGAGGTGATATAAAATGTCAAGACATCTTATAGTTCAATTTAGAAAGATGGGCAAGTGTTTACCTTAAGTGATTAAATAGAGTAGATAATTATTCTAGGTCAAAAAAAAAAAAAAAAGCGAACTTGTGCTCCTCTATAGTAGATGCACACCATGTTTGAAGGTGACAAACAAACTTTATGTATATGTTCTTGTCGTCATTTTACTCATGTGAGTTCCTTTGTGTGTGGATGTGGGTAGGAAGAACATTTTCTTTTTCTTTTTGGTCTTTTCATTCCAAGACAAGGTACCCATGGGATAGAGATTCAGAGAATGACCTTCTACTTCATTATAAAAAAAACCTTGGTGCAGTCTCATGCTCCATCATCACAAGTCAAATTTAATGACATAATGAACTATGATGATTGATTTCTCATGTTTTCCATGGCTTCGATTGTCCTCATATTTCTAATTCTCTCATGACTGAAAGGTAATTAATCACAAATCATGTCACTGTGGATACACGTTTCATCTACCAATGTCAAATCATTACTCATTTACCATAAAGATCATATTTCAGTAGATAATATTTCTTCATCTGCAATTTAAATTTTATGGATACGAAATGGGTTATGACTAAGATAAACAAAATAACCTGGTTTAAGGCAAGATAAAAGCCCTCAGTTCCACAGAAAGCCATAACTCCTCAAGTTTTCCAGCATGTCGTACTACACGATAAACCTAGCGCTTGAAGACAGATCCCCCAAAACAAATATGTTTAATAAAAGAAAACTCCATTAATTGCACTCTAACAATGAACTCCTGCATGAAAGTGCAAAGAATTTCACATTCAAAAGCAAACCCCGTACTGTAAACATAAAGAAACATGCAAGCATGTCAAACTCAAGAATTTCATGTGTCCGAGGATGATGCTTTTGAATAAGGAAGCATGTGGGTTGGGTTCAAGTATCGTACATGTTGATCTATGTTCTTTCAAAATTGTAATCAATCCGTTATTTAGACCAGATCTGACTAATCTGTGGGGCTCATTGGATGTGTTTATTTATATTTACTCATAGTTCCAAACTAATGTCTATTTATATTTACTCATAGTTCCAAACTAATGTTTGTTTATCCTGATTGGATCCATTAGAGTTTTTACAAGACCGGTTCTTGGGTCCAATCTTATCGGATACATACTTAACCTAATTAGAATGGACTTTTAGACATGTTTTTAAACACATATCTAATCCATCAGCCAACAAGTTCATTTCGTGTTTGTTTCAGGCCAAGGCAGATCCAAGTCTACCTAGGCCACTTGCACTCCTGCTGGTAGGGTACATTTTCAATGCTAACATAAGCTTCTAAAGTCTGCACTCAAAAATTTTAACAGAATCTCCTCAAAGAAACTACTAGCACTGAAAGAGTAGCAAATCTTAAAGATAATAGAGGAACCGATAAAGAAAAGATTCCGATGCCATTTGATGTCCGCATAACAAAGTAAACCTAAACAAGCTAATCCAAATATCACTGGTACCCTAGAAGGTTTATAACCTATGCTTAATTAACAGTGAAGACAGTCTAAATTAATTAATTTGAATGGGAATATAGCACATACATTAAAAATAAGTGTGGGACACTAATTAAAATTCATATATACTCTCTTAATACCTATGTAACACGGACACTTACATCATGAAACCATACCAATGTTAGACACGCTGATACCAATGTCAAATACTCTTTAAGACATTCTAAATATCTCCCCAATTACATGTTCGACACACTGATACAAATTTAGGACACTTGACGCACACTTCTGTGACAAATGTCGTACATTCTCATGCATTTCTTTGCTTCCATTAATGTTTGAGATATTTATCTACCATCGTGTATCAAAGACTACAGTGGAAAATTATCATCAAAATCTAGATTTTTATAAAAGTATAATAAGTTTATATATGTTTTGATATAAGAAATGAGATACTGAAGAGCCAAAATCTATTCCTTTTGCGAAGTCATCAAAATATAAGTAGGTTAAAATTTTTGCATTATATGTTATCATCGTGTGCTATTATATGTTTAGATGTTTGGACTTAGGATGCACATACATTTCTATATATGTATGTAAACATTCACTCCTTGTTATCTTTAATTCTAGTGTCATGTCTTGTCCATGTGTCCTAATTATTAAGCAACTGTCATGTTATGTGACCATGTCATACCCATGTCCTATGTCTGTGTCCATACTCCATACTTGTGTCCATACTTCTTAGCTTAAGACCTATGGTGTTATATTTCATGACAACATGATTGTTTTACCTTAATCATCAATAAGGAAGAATCAAATAAACTTGTGTCATAAAAAAATTGATATAGTATTTAACTAACTAAAGAGATTAAAACTAAGTCATGTGTATGGCTAGAATTGAGCGACCTAGGAGCTTGTGTATGTGTGTCTAAGAGGCTGAGTGTTCCACCAAAAAACTGTGCGTGTGCGTGCGCGCGTGTGTGTGTGTGTGTGTGTGAGAGAGAGAGAGAGAGAGAGATGTGAAGGTAGTGTTAAATGTCAAGATAAGCTTAAGACACATGGATGGGAGGAAATATATAAGCTAACTCCTTCACCTCTGCGCCTCATCTCTCTCCTCCTATTGCAGCACCAAGAGACACACCAAGAGGAGAGGAAGTAGCGAAGAAACAAAACAAAATAAAAGAAAAAGAAAGAGAGAAGATGAAAGATGAGCTTAGGCTCAAGCAAGATATTTAGTCTAACCATTCACTATTTCTTCATTCCTACGCTTTTACATGGTTTAAAGCATATTTAAAGAGAAAAGTTCAGTAAAATGTGAATTTGAATACAATCTAATGAGTTATGTATCGATATTAACCTTATGAAGAGGAAAATTACTAACTTGTCCATTTCCGTATGAGATTGCCGCCTTGTAGATTTGCATATGGAATTACTAACTTGTGATATTACTGTGAAACTGTTTATGGAACTTAAAGCTAATAAGGTTGTTATGAGAAAAAGTATAAACTTATTGGATAAGAATTTGGATAAGAATTAAGAGTATAGAGTCAGAGTATAGGACGAGTAAAACTCATTGTATATAGCTATCAGAATAAAAGGTTTTCTAGAAATAATAATGGAAGGGAGACCTTTTATCCTAGTATATGAATAGCATTACAAAAATTCACCATCAATTTCTATAGGACTCCAACTAACAAAGTAGTAGCATTATAACAATACAATTTAACCAATGAGATAGATACTAGATAGACATGTTGATTACTGACTACCTTTGATTCATGTCATATCATATGATTGGTTGAGACAAGCTTTTCATGAGAAAAGATGAAGTTCATTTCTGTCTCTGTATAATCATGCATATCATGTGTAGTAACAAGCAATTCTGCCTAAATATTTCTATTTCTTGCATGCTGATTACCATGACAATTTTGCCTTCATGGTTAATTGTTTAACTACATACATACATTCTAATTTAACTATTCTTTCGGTGTGGGTAATTGGATGAAAGTTGCATGCAAGAAACTGTTATCATTAACATTTTCATAACCTTGTGCATGTACCATTACTTACTAGGCTATAGCACTCACCACCTGTATATGTGGCTGCAATTTTATTACAGAAGTGGTGAAAGAAGAGAAGGTGTCGCAAGGTTAAGATGCAGGGATTGTTGCAATTAGGTGAATTTTCTCACGGCCAACTGCATGCACATACCAAAAATCAACTCAGAAATCAGATGCAGTATATCAAATATTAGCGACTAAAGAAGCAAATACGCATTGCCACAATAATAAAACAGGAAAAGGGAAATAAGCATTCGTCTCCAAACGTGTATAAAGGCACTCCTTGTCCTACGCTCACATGAGACATGGAATCTTATATGGGAGGTTGAAAAATATATTAAACTGATATCTGTCCTTATATATTAAACTGATATCTGTCCTTTGTTCCTCTAGAAACAAGTGTCACATAAAGGAAGTTACGAACAAATTGCTAAGGAATAAGAATTCTAGTGTAAGATCATGTCATAGGAACTAATTGAACAGTATGCCTTTGCCAAATTATTGTTCCAATTTTGAAAGTTGCAGATCAAATGAAAAGACAATTTTGCTGACAAGCGTTCAACACAACCAAACTCCTCCAAATTTCATGCACAGGATTTCAAGGAAGCCCTTCTTTGAGTCTACCAAAAGGGTCACAAAAAATACATTTGCAACTAGATATTCATGTCACTAAGTATAAGATTTCTTCCATGGAAGTGCTGGTATCTGAAAATTCTAAAATGATCCTAGCAATGTTCCGTTGAATTTTGAACCTTAGTCTCTAGCCTGCAAAATTTGCTCATGGTTCCTTCAAGCATCCAGTCATCAACTGAAGAATGTCAGTACGGAGAACAACAAATCAAAACCCATAGAATTAGATGTATAAAACCCAAGCTTAGAATACAAATAATAGGTAGTAACATGATCAAATAAACACAAATTCTCATAAAGCTTGTAACAACGTTAAACATGACTATGTCCCCTACAAGCAAGTTACATTTATGACCAAAAAAAAAAAAATCTGTGAAAGGATAGAACTTTACCTCCTACTTCAAAAATCAAGTAGCACCATTATCACTCAAGACAAATGCCTGGATAAGACTTTGTGCAGCATGAGTCTGTTCAGGGCTCCCAGATATTATAATGACTGTTTCTGTAACCTCAGGTCTTGGTTCAGTGATAGTAATCTTTGCTTCAGATATCTGAAAAAGAAAAAAATTGTCACTAATAAAATCAATTCCACAAATCAAGCCCAGTCAGCATAAATCACAAAGCAGACCTCACGGATCCGCCTTAAGCACCCTCCATCCTCTCCATAAATTGAAGGTACAAGAGCACGAGGAACCACGACATCGACAGTTGTACTAGTGATAATACCTGGATGGTTTCCACTGCAAAGTAGACAAGAAATAAAGTTTTTGAAAACAAAAGAGCATCGTCATCAATTAAGTGTTAGTGCTGAGAAAGATATTTTAGAAGAACAAAAGAAATGAATACTAAGTAAATAAAAGAATTGTGGTTACCCTGCAAAGCCACCAATTCTTCTCTGGGGGGGCCCGCCTGGATAGTCAGGCATAGGCATGGAACCAGCAGCACCTTCCCTAATACCCTGTGGCAAGTTAATCAATATTTAGTTGACAGAAGAGAAAAATGCAACTGTTTTACAATCTGCTTGGACGACAAAAACTTTCACGATGATTAACATTATGGGGGAAAAGATACAGGAATCAACAAGCAAAACAGAAAATAGATAGCATCTTTGGCAGAATTCAGGCAGAAGATACAGTATTAGAACATTACATATACATTAAAAAAAGAATGAATACTTTAGATAACCTTAATAAGGTTGTCAATTTCATCAGCGTTTTAAAACACAAAGGGGGAAAAACTGGGTTGCAGCCAAATAATAACTGAACAGCAAATGCTATTCTAAAACATTGACTCACAGACAGGATAAAGAGTAACATAAAATGAAGCCATTTGTGTCCATCACTCTCATATTGTGAACATGCAGTCAAGTTTCATGTAGGCTAGAGTTTAACCCGCGTAGAAATGAAAGACCAACGTAAAGACCATACGAATTGAGGTACACAGAGGGAAACCAAGGTCCAATATAATAGCTTAGAAGATTAATGAAAAATCTAAAGTCATAACCTACATAGGAGAACATGAGCTTGCTGACGCCACACCAACACAGGAAAACATAAAAGAGGAGATAGGTGGCAGGAGTACCAATGAAAAAATATCATATAATTTCTTGAATATAAATGATCAAACTTTATTTACCTTAAACTAAGGGATATGGTTAGATTTATTTGGCATTACATTGATAATTTATAATAATGAAATTGTGAATTATAGAATAGAAAATTTCACTTTGAGGTTACTTGTAATAAGAATGTTTGGTATATTCAATTCCAGTTTTGGTTGTTTGGACAAATGTATTCAAAATTTTGAATTGTACATAATGATGCTCATTGTAAATATGGACTGCACTTCCTCCAAAGAAAATTATGGCAAGGAACTGTAGCAATCCAGCCTAAACATGAATCATTTTGGCAACTCCCACACGCTTCAAAGAGAAGGTTTCTAAAGACACTAGACTTCAGCAATCTATACATCTAACCTAAGTTGATTTAGAATTGATTACCTAAAAAACAAATCACTATAAATGATCTTAATAATCATAAATGTGGGATTATAATTTCTTTTACATTTAAAGCCCCGATTATCGATGATAAATATAGAAAAGAAATAGAAGTCAGAAATTTTATAGAATTCATTGAATGAATCTTGCCAGGGAAAAGGCAAAGAAACCCTTAACTAAATAAACTAAACCTCTCACTGGTCGAAACTATAATCTCATTTACAGCTTTCATTAATGATGATAAATATAGAAATAAATAAAGTTCAACGAACATTGAATTTGTTACAAGAAACTTGCCAGAGAAAAACTTAAAGAAATAACTAAAACCTGACACAAAGTTTTACTGATACTAAAGAATAATGGAAATAAACTAGAGTCCTGGGTAGCAAATTGAATGCAAGATTGAGCAAATCATGACCAAGAAGTTTTTTTTTTAATTCATACATTAAATATTAATCTGTACATTAAGTCATAATACATACACTATATCATCTTAAAGTCTCAGGAGAAGCATATCAGGGTACCAAATGACCATTGAATTCTTGAACCTTAATCATACATATTCCCGTGCCCTCTCATTCCAAAAGCACGCGGGAAAAGTAAATGCACACAGACAGTTTCTGCCTTTTTTTAATAGAAAACATCATTATTTGACATGCTGCATTATGATATCAATTGCTTTCCGAACCTAATATATCACATCTGATATATCCTTGTGCTTAGAGAAAAGATGTCCTTATCCACAACATCTCAAAAGTACTGTTACCTCATGAGGGCTTTGGGGAAACCCCAACGAATTCCAATAGACAGAATTAAAAAGTTGCAGTGAGAAAAAGAAAGCGGAAATAAGCAAGATACCTGGGGTGCCCATGGCACAGGTGGCATTCTTTCAAGACAATGAGGAGGGACTCCAGGACCATGAAATGCATGAGCAAAAGCAGATCTGTCATCAAGAGAGCGACCAATAATATCTTTCTGAAATGGAGGCAAATTGGGGAACATCCTTAAGGGTGAAGGTTCCATCCTTCCCATGTAGGTACCAAATGGAGGCATCTGATCAAGGAAAGCAGGATGTCCAGCATGGTTCATAGCAGGAATTTTGTCCCGGAAAAAAGATTCTTCAGCTTATCAGTTATCTGTAGTAGAGCCTCCTTTACAGCTCTAAGTTCTCCAGTTACCTAAAGAGAAAGGATTAAGAAGTAATGTTACCGACTACCACCACTCTATAAGTAAACAGATAAAACAATCTCATAAAATAATGACATAAATGGCAATCATGAATAGTAGATAAATCAACAAAAAATACGGTGCTAACTAGGACTAGATAAAGGGTATCTTCTTTATGTAAGAAAAAACACGGGTCTTGTGCTGCTAAGGATGGATGTAAATATTCTGCAAAAATATATCACACCTGAACCACTTCATCATTTTCTGGCACACTCTTTGGTATCTGGTCTTTGCTCAAAACACGAATCTGAGTACCAGAAAGTTTCCTCATTTCTGCTATAACAGCACCACCTTTGCCAAGAATACAACCAGTTTGGTTAGGGGAGACCAGAAGCCTTGCTACGACATTGTCATTACTATCAGGCACAGCCATAGCGATCCTATGCTGCACTTGAAGGACACCATCTTGTGCTGGAGAAATCCGTTCAGCTGGGAGCTATGAACAAAAATGAACTACGTTAGTAACGTACACATTGTTACATACTTAACGGACACCAATCATCCAGAGAAGTTTCTTACTTCTTAAATATAAGTTAGGGCTTTATCAATATGGAATAGCTTTATTTAATGAACATTAGATTCTCTGCACGTGCACATCACGAGATAAAAATAAAATTTTACATAAAATTACAAGCTTTTAATGTTAATAGTATGATTTGTAAAATGATTTATATTTAAAAAAGATGATGGCATCTATATTTGTTAATAATAACAATATAATGTTTAATTTTTTTATTTCACAGTCCGAATGAAATGCATTTAAATAAGTCACAAAAATTAATTATTTTGCAAAAGATCTCCTATATCTTTAGAACGATGATAAAATAGTAGAAATATTTTCATAATTTTATGGACATGACTTTCCTTACACAGTTTTAAAGTTTGAAGTTATATGTAGTGAAGAATGAAGATATATGATAAAGGCACGCTAAAAAAATAGAAAGAACATGTATTGATGTATTAAGAGTTAGGAAAGAGAAGAAACAATTATATGCAGGACTACTTTCTGTAAATTGCACTTACAAAGTGGTTTATTTGCAAAAATACCGTGTCCCCGCAGCCACTTCCCACACAAAACAAACAATTTCATTGCATTTCTATGAGCCCACTGGAAAATTTATAATATTTAACATTTTGTGGGTTGATCCACGTGATGGGAAGGACTGAAGGAGGGTCATGATGAGTTTTTTGAGAGCGTTTTTAAAGGTTTCATCAGTGGCGTCCACTTCACATGGGGGGAACAAAATTACCTAGACAAATATGTCAGTGGGTGCCTTTGGATGTTTTTACATTGGTGGTGCTGTTTCATTTTTTTCCTCCTTTAAATGCTGAGTCGGGGAAACTCACGTGAGGCAGCCAGTGCACCCGGTCACTAGCACATGAGACCGGCTACATAACCAACTCTGATTATAAATATAGTAGATAGATGTACCTGTATCAACACCTTAAAGCAATCACAACATAGGATAATGCTTTTTGAGATAAGTCCACCGCGAAAAGTATAAAATGTTTGGCAATGTAGCCACACGCAAGGGTGGGCCCAGGGAGGCTGGTAGGGGCCATGGCCCCCCAATATTCCTATATTTTGAAATTTTCTATATATGCTAGTATTCCTAATAAGGCAATTGTCTGTTAATTATTAATTATACCGATTTATTTTGGAGTGGTGCCTTTAAATAAGGACAATGGCCTCCTTGAATTAAGAAAGATTTACAAAGTGTACTTTTGGAAAGTAAACGGTATTATACAGCATCCAAAACTGACAAATGAGTTATAGGTTCGTTTCCATATCATCTTTGAGCTTGATATATAAAACCACTTTTTATTTTATAGTTCAGTATGGACACATCTATTCTTATTCCTTTTCCATGAAAGTTAATAAGTGTCATGTTTTATCCTAAGACAATAAAATATTTATGTAATTTCAAAATTAAAAAGAAAATAATATACAAATGTTTTAAGAATTTATAAACATTTATATTCACCAAATATTCTGCTTATTTATATAAAAGAAATTATAAAATAATGTTTACTATTGCCCCCCCCCCCCCCAAACAAAACCAAAAAAAAAAGTAATAAAAAAGGTCCTCGATCCACCCCTGGTTACATCTTCTCAATCATAGCAAACTAATTTGGACAGTCTGGTTTGAAATAACAGGTCAAAAAAGTCCTGCTTATGGAGTCGTAAAAAATTTTCAACTTTAAAAGGATGAGGCTACCCATTGAAGCCCTATAACAAATTGGTGGTACAATGGCACTGGTGGAAAACTTCCTGTGACTATATTAAATGTGATGTGAACAGGGATACAACACACAGACTCAATGTGACCAAGTAATAAACAACATGAGTACATGACATTATCATACGGCCTTTCATCTGAAGTTGATTAATACAGTTTTCAACAAATGCTCAAAGACATTGGGAATAACACCATACAGAAAATACTAGCAATGCTTTATTATCATAGAATATAATTTTTAAAACTATGAATAGCTTGTTCTGTTAAAATACAGGCCATATGGTCCCAAGAAAATGAACTAGAGGTTCAAGTATGAATGCAAACTTAAGACGGAAAAAATAATCTTATGCAAACCAAACATGTTTGAGACATATACACATTTTAAAGTTTTTTGCATATAAATTTATGCAGATACCTCAAAGTAAAATAATTAAAAAATAATACATGAGCGTGTGAGCATACATGGGTAAGGTGGGGTGGGGTGGCCTAAGATGATATACATACACAATCATACATGAGTGCATGTGCTTCTTAGTTGGATACAGCAAGGGAAGGAACTGGGGAAGCCTTACCACTGGACTAGATATCACTATAATGCGATCATCTGTCTCAAGGGTGGTCTCGAGAATATTAATTTCACATCCTGTTTCATGTTGAAGAGATTTGATAATGCTCCCACCCCTTCCTATCACACTTCCAACCTTGTCATTGGAGCACAACAATCTGAACATGAGCTGCTCTGGAGCACCTTGGATCTGACCCGGTCCAACCCTTTCATGGAATTTTGGAAACGGAGGAATATCAGCAGCAGCATAGGGTCTGTTAGAAAAGGGGGGTCCTTGAGGAGGAAGATAATGCACAGTTAGACGAGCTTCTGGCCTAGGAATAGGAGCAAACTGATGAGATGATGGACCAGGAGGCTTAATGGCAGGAAACGGACCACGAGGTGGGTTATCGATAAGAAGCTGAGAAACTAACTGAAGAGCTTTTCTTGCCGAATCAACCCCGCCTGTGATCTGCAAAGAGGAAACAACAAAAAAAAAGGAATGACAGCCCCAAAAGTTAGCAAAATAATAAAGGAATAAAAATATTCCAAACAAATTCTGTCCTCTTATCTAGAGAAAATATACACAATAAAGAATTAAAAATTACAAAGACAACTTAAAGAAACAAACATTGATGAGTTGATGAAATTGACTAATACGTTTAATTGTTATTGACTTGAAATGCAAAGAACAATGATGATATCTTAAAAACTTAGTTAACTTAAAAAGAAAAAAAGAATGACATTTATTACTGGGAGAAGTGGAGGGTGAAATATAAAAATAAATACCATATCCTAATTATAATGTGATTACCATTTATCAGACCCAGAAAGCATTAGATTACCTGCACAATTTCATCATGTGATGAAGCACAAGCGGGAATATTGTCCCTTATGAGTACTCGAATCTGGGCCCCACTATCAGATATCATTTGCTTGATTACACTTCCACCCTTCCCAAGAAGACAACCGACTTGACTAGACAGAATGAGCAATCTAACAGAAATAGTAAACTCCTTATTTTCTTCATCTTTGCCATCACACTCCTCTGCTTCTCCTTCAATAATTCTATCAAAAACAAGCAGGAGAGCCTTTTGTGCTGATGAAGTTGCCTTTTCAGACTTGGAACCTTCCAATACAGAAGAATCCTCTTTCTCTTCACCATTCTCACCACTAGCCTTGTCATCCTGGTCAACAGCAACAACAGCATCTTCATTGCCTTCCTTTGCGTGTTCGTTGCTAACTTCAGCATCTTTCTCCGAGCCTGTAATAACAACAACTCTCTCTTCACATCCGGGGATAATATCCTCCAGTCTGATCTTTGCACCAGTCTCTTCACGTATCCTTGATATAATGCCACCACCTTTACCAATCACGCTACCAGACTTTGAAACTGGGCAAAGAACACGGAAGACAACTGCTCCAGGTGGTATTTTTAATGGAGGCTGCTGAGATGCAGAAGATGCAGTCTTTCGCCACTTCCCCCTTCCATTTGGTTCCGAAGCATTCGATTCAAAAGGTCTCTTGGAAGCAAAAGACATGCTGTTGCAGTCTCAGTAAGTTGGTAGTAGTCTCTGTGAGCAAGAAGCAATTATTCTAGGTTTGAGAATGCATTGCAAGAAAGAGGTTAAATTTCAAAACAAAATGGCAAAAAGAAAAAAGGAGAGAAAAAAATAACAACAAATATAAAGAGCAGTACCAGGTGAGGATTTAAATTGGTATTATCCAGCTAGATCCATGTAAATATCACATGGACCATGTGCTATAAACATTGCTCGAGTTAGATGATAATGGCTTTACATTGAAAAGGTCAGTCATTGATTCCAAGAGAAAGAGACAAGATAAAACATGGTTATCAAGATAAGGTAAAAAAGGTTCAATCTTCCATTTTCCACTTGGCATATGTTTGAACTGAATTTACAGAAAAATAACCACAGAGTGTGTAGGTGGGTGGGGGGTTGTTTAAATTTACATGTTTTCACGTGTTTAATATGTTAAAAATTCAATAACCTGCAGAAAGCTAAACAAGGAAAAGCAGCAGCAGCATGCTTTAAATAGTTTCTGACTCTCAACTATGCAATTTCGGGGAAATTTCATGTGTTACCAATTTTCTTTTATCATATTATACCAAGATAATTTTAAAGGCTTCCCCTGACAAATTTTATGGCCCGTCCCCCCCCCCCCCCCCCCCACACCCACCCACCCACCCACCCACACCAAAAAAAAAAAGACTCTTAAGATGGTAATTTAGTTAAAACTAAATATATGAATGGGGTGGATTTGTAATTATTAGATCATGGCCTTTTCCATTCTATCATTCTAGCTTCTTTGATTTTTTTCCCCTGCCTTTGTATCGCGCTCCTTTGTGATCTCCTCATTACCTCTCCTCTTGCTCTCTTCTCTATTTAAATAGTAATGTTATATACACCCCGAAAAAAGAGCCCTGAAGAAGAAAAAACCAATGGGTTGCAATACAATGCATGGCCTCCTGAACCTTCGCTCCTAAATAAGCCCTTGTCATATCAATTTCAGTTAAAAGTTACAATGGAATCACCATCCACACGTAGTTGGCTATAGAGTGCCTAAGTATGTTGCTTCTCTCTATCATATGCGGACTTGGGAATCAAGCAGCACAACTTTTTTTAAAAAAAAATGAAGTTTGGTTTAATGTATTTGTTGAATTGTGCATGCATAGCTTTTATCAAAATTAAGAAAGATATAAATGATCCATAATTCACTAAGGGCCTAAGGCCTAAATAAGCCCTTATCATATCATTCATATCCATCTCAGTTACAGTTACAGTAGAATCACTGTCCATGTGTAGTTGGTTATAGAGTGCCCAAGGAGGTTACTTGCTTTCTCTCTTATCATATGCAGACTGGCAACATAACTTTTGGGGGGAAAATTGAAGTTCAGTTTATTGTATTTGTCGATTTGTGCATGCATAGCTTTTATCAAAATTAAAAAAGATATAAAAGAACCATAATTCACTAACGGCCTAAGGCTTAAGTCAACCATTCCTCCCATGCACTGCAAATGTTTTTTGAAGTTTGAGTGTGTTTCCTCTTAATATAGTAGAAATAATAGATGTTACTGTGCAACTAATACATCTAGACAAATTTAGGTGCAGCCCTTGGGTTTGGCCATAACCGTTAGTAGTTCAATGCAGATCTAATGGCCTCTGTTCAGAATTAATAGACATTACAGCTTCTAAAGAAGTAATAAATGGTTCTAGTTCTAATTTGTTATCATTACGAGTTAAGTTTGCCTAGTAAAAAATTGTTGTCCACGACCCATATACTTCAGCTTTGGATAAGAAGGAGGTCACCTCACATGGTGGAAGTCGGCAGAGCATCGGGGAGCATCAAACTCCAAGATGTCCTGAGCTAAAACCTCATTATTGATAATTTAATTATACGTTACGTATCAACTATCAAGTATTTCAAAACTATCAAACACTATATGCCTTTCAAAGAGGCAAAATACTCAAATAGTCACACGATAGTCAAATCTCCTTGCAACAGCCACACTCAAATAGGCAAAATACTCAAATATTTCAAACAGTATATGTTTCAACTATCAATTGTAATGTGTGTTGTTTTTGTTCAAATTATTCAAATTCACAACTATTCAATATTTCAGATTCACAAGCCCAGGCCCAATTCAACAGCAACAAAAGCAACAGCCGCCACAGCAGCAGAAACTACTACCGCCGGAATATCTCGGGCACCGGCAGCATGTGAGAGAGAAAGAGAGAGATTAGGGCAAAAGTTAGAACTGGAAAGCACACAATAAGAAAAATTAAAAGGAAAAAAACAAAATTTTTGCTCACCTAGACGTCGCCGTTTACCAACTCGCCGTCGCACCCGCGGAAAGGAAGAGATAGAAAAGACTGTCGCAGGCTTGGGCTATGTTCAGCCCTAATTTCACTAATATCGTTCGGGCACGGGTTCGGGTCCTGTTTCGGGTTGGATTCACTTATTTTTCTAGTCCTGATTAATTATGTGCTTGCCTCCTCCTCGTTGCGGACGCATAAAACAGGTTCCCGAAGCGAATAGCCCAATTTTCTGCCCTCTCGTCCGAAATCGACCGACTAATCCGATGTTTTTAACAAGTGATAGCTTGTTTACACGCTCTCCCCTCCGCACACGCGAGCGCGCACACGCGCGCGCGCTCTCCATTCATTTCAAATGAGAGAGTCTTGTTTATGATGGAGGAATCATGTTTATATGTTTATGTTGGAGACTTTTTCATGTTGTTCAAAGGCCTACATGATGAGAAGTCTTAGGTATATATTGAGTTTGTTTGATATACATTGTTAGCTTAGGACCCAAAAGCTTTTAGACAAAATAGTTTTCTCATAGTCATAACAATAAGATCTATTTTTTTTAATTCTTATGAAGAATACTCTTTGATTACAAGAGCACAGACAGCATAAATGTCAAAGTGTGTTTCCTTTCAACTGTTAGAATCAGGAATAGATCTGAAAACTAATCGATGTCACCGATCTAATTGGTCAGGTCGGTGAATATCAGGTGGGAGGTTTTTCATTCAGTAGAACGTTCCTTAATTATAGAACCACCTTTTTAATTACCTTCCTTGGTTAAACATCAATTAGACTAATATTAGTCAGTTTCGATATACAGTAATATTTATGAGCATAAATACTTCAATATAACTCTTGTATAAAGAACGTTAGTTCACTTATACAACAATTGAAGTGAGGTACGCATGTAGCGAATCTCCTTAAGACAATTACGTCCCCCGCTTCGGTGCTAACGGGTTACTGGATGCTGGTCTCCCAAGATACAACACTCCTTCACGGCATTTGGATAGCACTACCAAATTAACTATGGTCGAACCGTACTTAATCAGTACCTTCACAGGATTTCAATGCAGCATGACGAAAACAAATTTCAGGGTGAATATTTATTTTTACTTTGGAGTATTATCCAATATTGAGAGAGGAGGGAGAGAAGAATTTATATCTTATGAAGAGATAGATTCAGATAACAATTCTTTATTTCAGAATCTGTTGAATTTCCTATACTTCTTCTTTCAGATCGAACCTTATTCTTCAAATTTTTTCTACAAAAATCTGATCTTTCAGGCTGGCTGTTTTCAGTTCTGATTTCTGTAAGAGGAAGAGGAGAGGAAGAACTTTTTGTTCTGAGGAGCGTTATAACCGTTTGGAGGGCATAATGGTCTAGGAACAGTTGCGACGGTTTCTTTCTGAATTGTTGTAACTGTTCCAGACAGGAACCGCTGCAGCGGTTTCTTCCAACCGTGTTCCAGATAGGAACTACTGCAGCGGTTTCTTCCAATCGTTGCAGTGCACAGATTCGGGTAGCAGAGCAGGTCGAGACACGCTATAGTACCAAACTCGTGTGACCCGCCTCAAAAAGAATCAGACCAGGTTGGATCCAAGCCCATACCCATGCCCGGACCCGACCCCAGCCCCGTGCCTCAAGCCCCGAGCCCGGGCCCCAGCGTTAGTGTAACGGTCCCAGTTAAAAATTTTCCATTTTATCATAATCATCTCGTATAATCCAAGCGTGGGACCCATCAGGGTATAATACTTCCAATACAATCATCAGAAACTCTTTACTATACATCAGAACTTCCACTATAGCTAACATGCATGATCCAATCGAGACTTATCGTATATAAGTTCAATGATCCATAAGAACACAATCTACATTTACCATATCAACATATATATATACATACAAGTAAGAGTCCAACACCAGGTCCTCTAATAATTACAGGTCAAGAGTAACGCCCAGCCAAAAGCACGCATATTTATACAAAATCATATACATAACAAAAGTAACTTCTAATACAATGGTCCTGGTGACGCTTGTCCAGCACAATTGCCCTTAAGCGGGTCCCTTGCCCTTGTCCAAACCTGTCGGTGGAGTTAGAATAGAGTGAGCTTGACGGCTCAGTGAGTAAAACAATATTTAAATATGCTTATCAAGTAGGTATACATGGCTAAATTATCTGGTTGACATGTGTGTCGATATACTATTTTTGTAGGATCTTGTAATTAGCCATGAGTCAAAACAAAACACAGTAACAATGCCTTACTAGTCGACTAGGCCACTCTATAGTCGACTAATTCTAACTGTAAGTCGACTAATCATGACGCTATAGTCGACTGATTATACTTCACACGTACCTGCTTCTTTACTGGCAGCCAGGGACTCATGTAGTCGACTACCCTTCCTGGTATAGTCGACTAACTCAAGTACTAGTCGACTTGAAGTTCCCTATAGTCGACTAAAACTGTGAAAAGTTGTGTTACTCACTGTATGTCACTTATAGTCAACTACCCTCCTGGTGTAGTCGACTACCCAATATATTAGTCGACTGGGTATAGACTATAGTCGACTAAAACTGTGAAAAACAGATTGTTAACTTTCTGTTTGCTCTCTGTATCTGGGATTAGTCGACTACGGCCTATATGTAGTCGACTAATCCTGCTACCAGCAGGTTATCTGCCTCAAATATCACACTTATAGTCGACTAATTCCGGACTTAGTCGACTAATCTACCTAGAAATTGCCTGTTAAGAAACCATTCCATATTTGATGTTAAGGATTTATGCATGAATATAACATAGGACTTATATCATAGTGATGTTCATATACATACAACATAATCTCCCCTTCTACGCCTCCGGTTCAACCCGGTCCCTTCCTCCGATATATAATATATAATCTCCCCTTCTACGCCTCCGGTTCAACCCGGTCCCTTCCTCCGATATATAATATATAATAATCTCCCCTTCTACGCCTCCGGTTCAACCCGGTCCCTTCCTCCGATGCATCATGCCATCATGTAATATCAATATGCAAGACATATCATAAAATCTTGGATTCATAAACAACATGAGTAGTACTTGCGGAAATTGAAACACATGAACCCAGAATATACATAAGGTTAAATACTTGTGTATCTCTTACACTTATTTCATTTCCTACTTATTTCTACTCATCATGTTGTTAAGATTAGCATGTTCTACTCACCCTTGAAGTTGTATGTTCAGATTTTTGTTGTTGCCCTTAGGTTGTTGCTGCTGTTAACTTGCTGCTGCTGCTGCTGCTACTGCCTCGCTGTTGCTGCTGCTGCTGCCTTGCTGTTGCTGCTGCTGCTGCTGCTGGAAAAAGGAGAGAGAGGGAGAGAGGTTGTGAAGAGAGAGAGAGAGAGTGTTTGATCAAAAAGTGTTTAATCCTCTTCATCCCCTCTATTTATAGCCTCTAACCCTCCATAGGATTGTGCCATGTGTCCCCTAAACATCCCATCAAATTTACTCTTCTCCATGCCTCTCCCCCCTCTCCATGAGGTACAAGCATGGGGGCATGGTGGTAAAGTTGACCAAATTTGGGGTATCCTTATACCTATATACATGAAGGTATAAATACTCATGTATACATACTTATTTATACATACACATATAATATGCATGACTTAACTAAAGTATCATGCATGCATACTAATTCTCATTACCTTATGATTAATTAGGAAAAGAAATGCTTAAATTGGGGCAAGTGTTACATTCTACCCTCCTTATGGAAGTTTCGTCCTCGAAACTTAACGTACCTTGGAACAAATGCGGATAGGCCTTTCTTATCTCCTCTTCCAGTTCCCAAGTGGCTTCTTCTTTATTTTGATTTCTCCATAAGACCTTGACCAAGGAAATATTTTTGTTTCTCAATTGCTTCTCCTTGCGATCAAGAATTTGTACTGGTTCTTCCGCGTAAGACATGTCTTCTAGTATTTGCAGAGGTTCATAGGAGATGACGTGATCAGGGTCGGGCACATACTTCCTCAGCTGAGAGACATGAAATACATTGTGCATTCTTTCCAAAGCAGGGGGTAGGGCCAAACGATAAGCAACCGGTCCAATTTTATCCAGTATTTCAAACGGACCCACATATCTAGGGGCTAATTTGTTCTTACCGCCGGTGCGTCTCACTCCCTTCATTGGAGATACCTTCAGGAAAACACTATCCCCTACCTCAAACTCCAGTGGTCTGCGACGATTGTCTGCGTAGGCTTTCTGTCTGCTCTGGGCTGCTTTCATTCTTTCCTTGATTAGCTTGATTTTCTCCGTAGCCTCTTGAATTACATCGGGGCCGAACAATCTTCTCTCCCCAACTTCCTCCCAACAGATTGGTGATCTACACTTCCTCCCATACAATGCTTCAAAGGGAGGCATACCGATAGTGGAATGGTAACTATTATTATAAGCAAACTCCACTAAGGGTAAATAGTTGCCCCAACTTCCCCCAAAATTCAGTACACAAGTTCTCAACATATCTTCCAATATTTGAATGGTCCTTTCTGACTGTCCATCCGTTTGGGGGTGGGCTGCTGTACTGAGTTGTAATTTAGTGCCCATAGCTCTGGACAAACTCCTCCAAAATCTGGATTGAAATCTTGGGTCCCCGATCTGATACAATGGATTCAGGTACTCCATGTAATCTGATTATCTCTCGGACATATACCTGAGCCAGTCTTTCCATTGAATAATTGATCCGGATAGGCAGAAAATGGGCAGATTTGGTGAGTCTGTCTACCACTACCCAGACTGTATCCAGTCCTTGGGACGTCCGAGGAAGTCCAGTGACGAAATCCATAGCAATTTGACTCCACTTCCATTCGGGAATAGATAAAGGCACTAACAAACCTGGGGGCTTCTTATGTTCCGCCTTCACTTATTGGCAGACTAAACACTTGTGGACAAAATTTGAAATGTCTACCTTCATTCCTTCCCACCAGAAGTTATGTCGCAGATCTTGATACATTTTTGTGCTTCCGGGATGAGCTGTATAAGGTGTACTATGAGCCTCCTTCATTATTTCTTCTTTGATCTCTGCTACATCTGGCACACATAATCTGCGTCCAAACCTTAGTACATCACCTTCCATTTGAAACTCCTTGAGTTCTCCTTCTTGCACTTTCTTCATCATCTTCTTTATTTGAGTATCTCCTTGTTGGGCCTCTTTGATCTTGTCGTATAGATTAATTTGGATACTCACTTGATTCAGTTGATACTCAGAATTTGAAGAATCAATGACTCGCACTTCTATTTGCATTTCTTCTAGATCTCTTAATATTCTTGCTTGACGAGTCATCAAGGCGGCCAGAGTCCCTCCTGATTTCCGGCTCAAAGCATCAGCCACCACATTGGCCTTCCCAGGGTGGTATTGAATAGTAATATCATAATCCTTCATTAGTTCTAACCACCTCCTCTGTCTCATGTTCAGTTCCTTTTGTGTGAAGATATATTTCAAGCTCTTATGATCAGTAAAAACTTCACAAGATACTCCATACAAATAATGTCGCCATATCTTTAAAGCAAAGATCACAGCGGCTAATTCCAAGTCATGAGTGGGGTAATTTCTTTCATGGGTCTTCAATTGTCGGGATGCATAGGCAATAACTTTTCCGTGTTGCATTAACACACATCCCAATCCCAGTTTTGATGCATCACTAAAAATGACAAATCCTTCAGTCCCCGAAGGTACAATTAAGAAAGGAGCAGATGTCAGTCTAACTTTAATCTCCAGGAAGCTCCTATCTTGATCTTCTCCCCATGCAAACTTCTTATTCTTTCTAATTAATTGAGTCATTGGTGCTACAATCAGAGAAAACCCTTCTACAAATCTTCTGTAGTACCCAGCTAATCCCAAGAAACTTCGAACTTCAGTAACATTAGTGGGTCTAGGCCAGTCTCGGATTGCTTCTATCTTTACCGGGTCTACTGATATTCCTTCTTTAGATATAATATGGCCAGAAAACCCTACTTGCTCTAGCCAAAATTCGCATTTCTTCAATTTTGCATAGAGTTGCTTCTCTCTCAAGATTTGAAGGACAATATTAAGATGTTCTCATGATCTCCCGTATTCTTTGAATAGACCAGAATATCATCAATGAATACTACTACAAACTGGTCTAGATATGGTTGAAAAATCTGATTCATTAAGTCCATAAATGCTGTCGGAGCATTAGTGAGTCCAAAAGGCATGACTAGAAATTCAAAGTGTCCATATCTCGTCCGGAAAGCTGATTTGGGCACATCTTCAGGTTTGACCTTCAGCTGATGATACCCCGATCTAAGGTCTATCTTAGAAAATACACAAGACCCTTGTAATTGATCAAATAAGTCATCAATTCGGGGAAGGGGTACTTATTCTTGATAGTTGCCTTATTCAATTCCCGGTAGTCAACACATAGTCTCATACTCCCATCCTTCTTCTTCACAAATAGTACAGGTGCTCCCCAGGGAGATACACTTGGCCGAATGAACCCTTTGTCTAATAAGTCCTGCAATTGGGTTTTAAGTTCTTTCATTTCTGCAGGGGCCATACAGTACGGTGCCTTAGAAATTGGGGCAGTACCGGGTATTACATCTATTGTAAATTCTACCTCCCGATCTGGGGGCAGGCCTGGTAAGTCTTCCGGGAACACATCCGGGAACTCATTCACAATTGGAATAGTCTTAATATTTATATCAGTCCTGGTGGTATCCAACACCGAAGCCAGAAATCCTTGGCACCCTTGCTTCAATAACTTGGTGGCTTTGATGGCTGATATGTGAGGTATATCATGACTAACTTTCTCTCCTTCAAAATAATTTCCGGAGTCCCTTTCATTTTAAAGATAATCCTCTTTTTATTACAATCTATCTGAGCACCACAGGCAGACAACCAGTCCATTCCTAGTATGGCATCGAACCCCATTTCGCCTAGCTTAATCAGATCAACAAATGTCTTCATTTCTCCAATTATCACTTCACAATTCGTATATCTAGTGCTAGCTATCAAGTTCTCCCCTATAGGTGTGGACACAACCAACTGAAATCCTAGGGGTTTTGATTCTTGATTTAGTTTATAAGCAAAAGCACTAGATACGAATGAATGAGTAGCTCCAGGGTCAAATAATGCATGGGCAATATGTCCTGATACAGAGATCATACCTTCCACCACTGCATTTGAAGCCATTGCTTCCCGGTGGGTTAATGCGAAGGTTCTGCCTTGCACCCGAGGTTGTTGAACCGATGACTGGGTTGCAGCAGAACGTGGGGCATTACTGGGCTGCATGGAGTTACTGGCTTGTCCTCTGGAAGGATTCGTCCTCACGATCGGCCTTCCACTTCCTCTACTCGGCCCTTGGCTTCCACGCATCATCGGACAATTCCTCCTTAGATGTCCCACCTCTCCACAATTAAAACAAGACCTATCTAGGAGACAGTTTCCAAAATAGTTTACTCTACACCTCTGACACCAGGGAGCCTCCGAGACTCTGGGATGGGACGCAGAGGTAGCTTGTGTCTTCGAGGGAGTGTCTCTGTTTCTCAACCATGTTCTCCCGCCTCTGGCTCCTCCTCCTCTATAAAAAGTACTGTTAAACCCAGACCCTCTGCCGCTGGTGGGTCCTGATGCCGTCCTCAAAGGAGGTTCTTGATAACGGGGGCGCTTAGAATTGGGAATTTCTTCCACCGAGTCTCCCTGGCCTTCTTGTATGTCCATTTCCACCTCCAAAGCTCTTTCTACTGCCTGGAGATAATTCCTCAATTGTAATGGAATCAGTCGGCCGCGAATATCTGGTCTTAGGCCCTTTACGAATCTCTTTGTCTTTTCCGCTTCACTCCTGACCAAGGTATCAGCATACCTGGATAGCTGAGTGAATTTCTGATCATATTGGGATACATTCATAGAACCTTGACGTAGTTCCAAGAATTCTGTTGCCATCTTATCTCTGGCTGTCTCCGGAATGTATTTCTCAGTGAATTTGTTCACTAAGAATTCCCAGGTGATTGATTCCCTTGCATTCTTCATACTATGCTTCACTGCCCTCCACCAATGTTCCGCTTCCTTTTGGAACATAAAAGAAGAGAAGGACACCTTTTGTTCATCAGTGCAACTCATAACTTCTAGGATCTTTTCTATTTGAAGGAGTCATGCTTCGGCTTGTAAGGGGTTCGCCTCTCCTTCAAATACGGGCGGTTTCATCTTCTGAAACTGCTCCAGTGCTCGGTTGGAGTTGTTATTGCTCGCTCTGGTCATTAGTTGTGCGAGCCACTCCGGCATTACCCCTGGAGTTCCCTCATTCCCTCTCATCTGAACTTCAGAGTCTCCATCATTGTTCACGGGGGGTGCACTCCCCATCTCACTGTAGTGTGTCGTATCGAGCGACAGGGACTCCTCAGGTGGTAGTTGGTTCAAATCCATGTATTCTCCCTATAAAAATAAGGGCGTCTAATCAACATACCACACAATATAGGAATGAGTAGGGATAAAACTTTGGTCTCAGGTAATCATGTTAATAACATCACTTTTGAAAACAAGCAACTTGTTATATATATATATATATATATATATATATATATATATATATATATATATATATATATATATATATATATATATATATAGTTACATCCATCGTGGATACAAAAGGTGTTATGCTGACATGCCTTCCTTCTTGGATATCCATACTATCCCATGTGCATTCATAAGATATATGCCAGGGTACATACAACAACCCTAAGGATATTCATCTCCTAACATACTAGGCCTATACATGTATATACATCAAAAAGCGTCAGCTCCAAGGTTCACCCTTCATAGGGTAGAGTATCCCCACTAGAATCTCCGCTAGTGCTGCTGCTATCGTCCATATCCTCCTCGGGGTCTTCTTCCGGTGATTCGTCCCCGGCGCAGCACCAGTTGTCTAAGTCGTCATAAAGGTCCATATCCTCTTCCCACGTTTCGTTCCAAAAGACGCCTCCATATGTAAATCCCCTTCGGGTTTCTTCATTAATCGTGCTAGAGTGCTCTGTTACTGGTATCTCAAGTGAATCTCCCACCAAGCTTCCTGTGTCAACATTGGTTGGTTCGGGCTTATTAGATGCCTGCGACTCAACCTCCTCACAATCTACCCAATTTAGGGGCATAATCGTTTCCGCTGGGTCAGTTTCGTCCGACTCGTACCCCCAATCCATGGAATCCGCCACCCAGCTCTCACTCGAGCTATCGGAGCTGGAAACGGGCCAGTATACATCGGAGTCCCCCATCTACATGTAAATAAAAAGGTCGTATCAATCTCAAGTCCATGAAATAGTCTCAATCATACGACTATCATCAAGAAGCAACATAAATAGGCACACTGGTAACTATACTTATCCTTAGTCTACTCATAAGTCTCATGTCTTTTAGAATAACTCAGATTCAATAGATAATTTAATGGATCTCTTGACACCTAATGCCAACTACTTAACTATGATCACATGTCTGCACGTGTAACCTAACAATTTCATCATCTCTTACTCTTTCTACTTCTAAACCTTGGCTCTGATACCAACTGTAACGGTCCCAGTTAAAAATTTTCCATTTTATCATAATCATCTCGTATAATCCAAGCGTGGGACCCATCAGGGTATAATACTTCCAATACAATCATCATAAACTCTTTACTATACATCAGAACTTCCACTACAGCTAACATGCATGATCCAATCGAGACTTATCATATATAAGTTCAATGATCCATAAGAACACAATCTACATTTACCATATCAACATATATATATACATACAAGTAAGAGTCCAACACCAGGTCCTCTAATAATTACAGGTCAAGAGTAACGCCCAGCCAAAAGCACGCATATTTATACAAAATCATATACATAACAAAAGTAGCTTCTAATACAATGGTCCTGGTGACGCTCGTCCAGCACAATTGCCCTTAAGCGGGTCCCTTGCCCTTGTCCAAACCTGTCGGTGGAGTTAGAATAGAGTGAGCTTGACGGCTCAGTGAGTAAAACAATATTTAAATATGCTTATCAAGTAGGTATACATGGCTAAATTATCTGGTTGACATGTGTGTCGATATACTATTTTTGTAGGATCTTGTAATTAGCCATGAGTCAAAACAAAACACAGTAATAATGCCTTACTAGTCGACTAGGCCACTCTATAGTCGACTAATTCTAACTGTAAGTCGACTAATCATGACGCTATAGTCGACTGATTATACTTCACACGTACCTGCTTCTTTACTGGCAGCCAGGGACTCATGTAGTCGACTACCCTTCCTGGTATAGTCGACTAACTCAAGTACTAGTCGACTTGAAGTTCCCTATAGTCGACTAAAACTGTGAAAAGTTGTGTTACTCACTGTATGTCACTTATAGTCGACTACCCTCCTGGTGTAGTCGACTACCCAATATATTAGTCGACTGGGTATAGACTATAGTCGACTAAAACTGTGAAAAACAGATTGTTAACTTTCTGTTTGCTCTCTGTATCTGGGATTAGTCGACTACGGCCTATATGTAGTCGACTAATCCTACTACCAGCAGGTTATCTGCCTCAAATATCACACTTATAGTCGACTAATTCCGGACTTAGTCGACTAATCTACCTAGAAATTGCCTGTTAAGAAACCATTCCAGATTTGATGTTAAGGATTTATGCATGAATATAACATAGGACTTATATCATAGTGATGTTCATATACATACAACATAATCTCCCCTTCTACGCCTCCGGTTCAACCCGGTCCCTTCCTCCGATATATAATATATAATCTCCCCTTCTACGCCTCCGGTTCAACCCGGTCCCTTCCTCCGATATATAATATATAATAATCTCCCCTTATACGCCTCCGGTTCAACCCGGTCCCTTCCTCCGATGCATCATGCCATCATGTAATATCAATATGCAAGACATATCATAAAATCATGGATTCATAAACAACATGAGTAGTACTTGCGGAAATTGAAACACATGAACCCAGAATATACATAAGGTTAAATACTTGTGTATCTCTTACACTTATTTCATTTCCTACTTATTTCTACTCATCATGTTGTTAAGATTAGCATGTTCTACTCACCCTTGAAGTTGTATGTTCAGATTTTTGTTGTTGCCCTTAGGTTGTTGCTGCTGTTAACTTGCTGCTGCTGCTGCTGCTGCCTTGCTGTTGCTGCTGCTGCTGCTGCTGGAAAAAGGAGAGAGAGGGAGAGAGGTTGTGAAGAGAGAGAGAGAGTGTTTGATCAAAAAGTGTTTAATCCTCTTCATCCCCTCTATTTATAGCCTCTAACCCTCCATAGGATTGTGCCATGTGTCCCCTAAACATCCCATCAAATTTACTCTTCTCCATGCCTCTCCCCCCTCTCCATGAGGTACAAGCATGGGGGCATGGTGGTAAAGTTGACCAAATTTGGGGTATCTTATACCTATATACATGAAGGTATAAATACTCATGTATACATACTTATTTATACATACACATATAATATGCATGACTTAACTAAAGTATCATGCATGCATACTAATTCTCATTACCTTATGATTAATTAGGAAAAAAAATGCTTAAATTGGGCAAGTGTTACAGTTAGGGCTTGACCAGGTGGCGGCGGCGCGCGTGCGAGAATGGTTTCCCCTAATCGCGCACGAAAACTCCAAGTACCCAAAGGGCACGCCCTTTGTTCCCATTTTTCACTATTTATATACTTCAATTATCAATCTCATATCCAATATGGGACTAAATGCTTTTAACTATCTTTAGTCCCCTTTAGCTTTTGAATTAGGCAAACTTTAGAATTGAATATCTCATTTATTCTAAAACGGAATTGAACATGTAAATATACCACGTTCATCCATAATGGAAGGAGAATATACTCCAACCATTATCCGGTTCATTCTATCAATGGATCTTTTCTTAATTCAGCTCAAAGATTCACTTTTTAATCCTTCATTTTCCCAATAATCTCCAGAATGAATGAAAATTCAAGAAATTGACACACAAAGAGACCGACTCTATAGTAAAAGGTACTTTAGAAAAGAAACTGCATTCGGATAGGTGAGTTAGGTCTTGAACCTTCCATAGCAAAACTTTTATCGAACTTACTGCCTAATCAATGAACTAAGTTTTGAACTATCAGTTGTTATTGTAAGCCAAGTCAACAAACTTCACACAGTAACTTTTCAAAATCAACTTTGGTTCTCGGTTGTGTCCATTTTGGCCCAGGATATTCTTAGTTTCAGAGAGTATCTTTAGAGAATAACAGTCTCTATGGAGATTCCCAAAGAGCCGACCCAACTCTATACTCACATAGGTGATCGTCATATTAAAAGTAGTCTACTCTACTCCGCTTGTTTTAATAACAAGATATAGGTATCATTAAAAGTGTTAAATTTATCCTTAATCCACTTGTAGAAAGTACTTGGGTGCACCATAGGAATGAGTTGGAGTCAAACTCCTAAATGTTTACTCGCATAGTCAATCATAACTAGTTTTTCCTCTTGAACTTAGTCTGTGAGATTTTCAGTCGCTATAAGGTTTCCATTAAACTGACTCAGTAAGCTTAGACTTTTAGACTCATTCCCCTCGATGCGCAGTTTATAAGCTCTCTACTTAAACCTTTAGTAAACGGATCCGCTAAATTATCTTTTGACGATCTAAAGTCAATAGAGATAATTTCATTTGAGAGCAACTAATTAACGGTATTATATCTCCGATGAATATGTCTAGACTTTCAGTTATATATAAATTTTATGCTCTATATATCACTGTTTGATTATCGCAGTGAATGCATTTAGCGGGCACTGTCTTTTATCATAATGGTATATCTTTCAAAAATTATCGAAGCCATTTTGCTTCTTCTCCAGCCTTGTCTAAGCTATGAATTCTGATTCCATTGTGGAACTGACAATATATGTTTGTTTGAAAGATTTTCAGGATTCTTCTGCGCCTCCAAGAGTAAATACATATCCGTTAGTTGATTTTGATTCTTCAGAATCTGCAATTCAATTAGCATCGATGTATCCTTCAAATACCGGTAGATATTGTCCATATCTCAAGACATATTCCTTGGTATATGATACTTAACCTAATACTCATAGTAAAGCAGTCTAATGATCATCACTAGGGTTACTAGTATATCTACTTAATTTGCTTACAACATAAGCAATAACGGGTCAGTGCAATTCAGTAAATACATTAGACTTCTGATAATAAGAGAATACTCCAACTGTCGTACTTCAATTTCTACATTCTTGCGAAGGTAGATGTGTGGGAGAAAAGATTTGTATTCTCTTTTATCTCATGCTCCTTAAATCTTTCTATCATTTTATCCACATAGTGAGATTGAGATAGACTAATTCCATCTGGCGTTCTTGTGATTTTAATTCCTAAAATTATATCAGCAATCACCAGATCATTCATATCAAAATTGTTGGATAACATTCTTTTAGTGGACTTAATAACTTCAATATTATTCTCAAGTATCAGCATGTCATTTACATATAGACAAACAATGATACATGCATCTCTAGCTATTTTAGTGTACACACACTTATCAAATTCATTGATAGTGAATTCATATTTAATCATGACACTATTGAATTTCTCATGTCATTGTTTTGGAGCATGTTTAGACCGTGTAAAGATTTTACCAATTTACACACTTTGTGTTTTTAGCCATTGATTATAAATCCTTTAGGTTGCTCCACATATATTTCTTCATTTAATTCACCTTTTAAGATTGCAGTCTTGATATCCATTTAATAAATATCTAAGGTGTACAGTACTACAATCTTAATTAATATCCGAATGGAAGCTATTCTTGTTACTGGTGAATAAGTATCGAAGTAGTCAAGTGTTTCCTTTTGTCAATAACTCTTGGACATAATCTAGCCTTATACTTATCGATAGATCTATCGAGTTTTAATTTTCTTTTGAAAATTCACTTACTCCCAATTGGTTTACTGCCAGAAGGCAAGTTTGTCAATTCTAAAGTATGATTGCTTAGGATGGATTATATTTCGCTATTTATAGCTTCTTGTCACATTTGTGCTTCTTGGGTAGACATAACCTCTTTAAATGTTTGAAGCTCAATTTCAATAGCATATGCTATAAAATTTAGACCAAAGATTTTGAGATTCTTGATCTCTGACTTCTTCTTAGTTCAATTTCTACATTAACAATTGGTTCCTTGGGGTTTTCATCCCTGAATGTCATCTCGTGTGTTCTTTTACCAGAGTCTTATCTTCTTCTCATTTGTATGGAAAGATGTTTTCAAAGAACACAATATCTTTAGATTTGATAATTATGTTTACATGAATACCTGATATTTATGATTTATGTACTAGAAATTTATAAGCATTGCTATTCAAGGCATAACCTATGAATATGCAGTCTATTATTTTTGCCCCCAACTTAGTCTTTTTAGTTAGTGGTGCTAATACCTTTGCAAAGCACCCCCACATTTTGAAGTAATAGTAGGAAGGTACTTTTCCATGTCATAACTCAAATGGTATAAGAGCAAGTTTCTTGTGGGGTACTCTGTTTAGAATATAATTTGCAATTAACAGAGGTTCCCCCCACAAGTTCTGTGGAGCTCCAGAACTTATGAGCATGGAATTGACCATCTCCTTTAAAGTTATGTTCTTTCATTCAGCAATCCTATTTTGCTAAGGAGTATATGGTGCTGTAGTTTGATGAATTATACAAGAGTTAGTACATAACTCACTAAATTTATTTGATTCATATTCTCTGCCTTGATCGGATTTTAGAATCTTTATATTCTTGTTGAGTTGATTATCAACTTCAGTTTTATATGTTAGAAATATATTCATTGCCTCATCCTTACTGTTTCGAAGATACACATAACAATATCTTTTTCAGTCATCAATAAAAGTAATAAAATACTTTTTCCCGCCTCTTGTTGGCGCAAATTTCAAGTTACACAAGTCGCAATGAATTAACCCTAAATGTTCTGTATTTCGATCAATTGAGCGAAATGAATTTTTCACGAACTTGGCTTCATTACAAATCTCACATTTGTGAATTTCTTCCAAGTTGAATTTAGGAATATATCCTAAATTAGACAAGTTTTTCAAGGACTTATAATTTACATGCCCTAAAAATATGAAACTCAAGCAAATAAACAGAAGATTTTTCGTTATTTATGAGTTTTGGGTACAGATACTCAGATTTTCTGTCCACTACAGCAACATTGGCCTTAAATAGGCCATCAATAAGATAACCTTTACCCACATACATTCCACCCTTAGTAAGTACAAACTTATCTGATTCGAAAACCATTCTAAAATCATTCTTACTAAGGATTGATTCAGAGATCAAGTTCTTGAAGATATCTAGAACATGTAGTATATCGTTTAGAGTGACCTCCTTCCCAAATGTTCACTTTAGGATGACCTTTCCTTTTCTGTAATACCCCGTTTCCAGAATACGTCCTTAATTGCGTATTCAGCTTTTCGATCGTATTTTTCGATTTACTTCCTGTATTTGACCGATTTCAATTTCAAATATCATTTTCCAATATATTAGATTTTATATGATTTTTTGGATTTTTCTTTAATTAAAATAAATTTCTTCAAAACCGGTGTCGACCAGTGTCGCTGATCGATCCCTAGAATTTTAATTCTCAAACAGTTAGGAATTTCTAGATGGTCCTTTAGACTTTATTTCTTAGAATCATATTCCCTACTTAAATACTTTTTCTGAGAATTTTATAAATTTATGAAAATTCCAACGGAGTCGGTAGATAACTGATTCCGGGATTTTTAGTTTTAAAACTATAAAGTATTTCTTAAAAAGGATTTCACTATTAGTCTTCATATATTATTATTGATTTTTGGTAAAATTTACGAGTCGTTCCGAGATACTTGAATTTCGGACGATTTCGGTATTTTCCGAAATGTTTTCCGCATACATGACCTAAACCTAGGAATCCATGTTTTCAATATTTTCAATTTCCAAGTTAGAGTAAATACCTCCCTTTATGAATTTCTTTCCATTTTTCCTTTTCCTTTATTCCTCTTTCTCCACAACCACAAACTTTTCCCATTTTTCCAAAAATCCAAATCTCTTCCAAAATTCCAACTCCACATAACCTCACCAACCCCCATTTAATGCCCCTCTCTCTCTCCCCCATGGCCGGCCAAGTGGCCAAGGAGAGGGACACCCATCCCCTCCCCTATTTTGCAATAAACCCCTCTCAATTTCTTTAATTGCATCTCCTTTACAAAAATCAAATCCTATATAAGTTTCCCTTTACATTCTTTTACTCTTTTCTTCACTTCACCAAGAGTTTAGCCTTCACCATTTCCTTCTCCATCTCAAACCCTAACTCCAAGAACACCACAAGATCTTCACCTCTAGCTCAAGCAACTGATTTGGAGCTTGAATCGTAGCTCTTTTCGTCGCCAAGGATCACATAGGTGCCATTTGACGACCACACTCTTCCCGGACTCGTAAAGCTTCAATCAAACCATTCCTAGTGAGTATATCTACTCACCAAGACTTGTGAACTCCTTTGTATACTTGTGTTGACAAATCATGCACACTTGTGCCATAAAAATCCTATTTTTAGATCATCAAGAACAACCACCAGAAAATCTGTTCTGTCACTGTTTTTCCCACGATTAGTCGACTTAACCTAGGGACCAGTCGACTAACCCACCTTAGCTGAAACTTAACCTTTTCTGATTTCACAGTTTTAGTCGACTAAGCCATATTACCAGTCGACTAGACCCCCCTAGTCGACTACATTTTTAACCTAGTCGACTAATCTTTCCCTGGACCAGAAAACACCAACTCTCTGTATCACAGATTTAGTCGACTTAAGTGTCTGTTAGTCGACTTTTAAGTTCACTGTTAGTCGACTAGCCCTTCTACCTAGTCGACTAACTTTCCCTGAAACAGAACCCAACTCTCTGTTTCCCAGTTTTAGTCGACTCATCCAGACTAGTAGTCGACTTAAGACCCCTAATTGTCGACTAACCCTTCCACCTAGTCGACTAATTCTGACTGTTTGACTTAGTTGATTCTGTTCTGAATTTGGATCTTATTGTTGATACATGTATGGCATATTATTTTTGTTCATGCTTCATAACTGGTATTACATGACATGTTACTTGATGAATCTTACCTCATATTACTTCATGACTTGTTATTGTACATTATCATTCCATAACTTGTTAAATAGTGAATATCACCACTTATCATGCCATCACTTGAACCAAGCATGATACACTTGACTTTTGTATAAAATGGACCAACTTACATATGGGTCGGGGGAAAACATGCGGATATCGATATGTGTTCGTGTTTACAGTGGCTTTTAGGAATGTTGTGCAACTCATGTTCCGGTCTGACCTGTGGGCCTCCAGGGGACCGAGGGGAGTGCTTGCTCCCTCTATTACTGGTACCATCATGTTAAGGGCATACATAAGTCCCTCCTGTTTAGCCTAGCGGCTGGCTTCCGTCACCAAGCAACGGAACAATCCTGGACCGTTATCCCGGGCATGTACGGGGTCCACTGTAAACATAGTTCGTCGATACAACCGCTGTTTCCAATAACAACCTTGCTTTACTAGGATATGGATCTATGTGCTCTGGGACGCTGGGTCACATAGCTAGATATCACAGTAAGACAAGTAATAATAATAAGACGTCAACTGTAGATTTATTGTATTTAGGATTTTATCTCCTCATGCTTTTCATACTTGTTAGTTGATATTCCTTATAATTGTTTCATCTTTCCTTATTCATGTCCCTTAGCCACTTGGCTATAGTTTGTTTATTGTATATGTCTTGACTCCTTGGATTTGCACATTCAGATTCCGAAGCTTGGAACGAAGTGGAGCCATCCACAGAGGACCAAGCTTACTTTAGTGAGCAGGCGGACTAGTTCCAGTCCCTTCGTGCCAGACTTACCTTTTGACTCACGAGATCCTCTTTCTACTTGTGAGCTTTTTGTATACATATTTGTATATATTTCTTTTGGACTTGGTTATGATGTAATACACATGTAATGTGTAATACTTTTTAATATCCTGTGATAACTTTATATGTGTACTTCTTATGTTGGCATATGTATTGATACCACGCTTTGTCGTGTACTCTGTTTCTTGTTGTACTTTTTGCTTAGCGTATATACGTGTGGGGCATTATCTGACCTACGTATATACGTCGCAGTGACGTCCCTGTATTCGTGGAATCGGGGCGTTACAGGTTGGTATCAGAGCCTAGGCTCTCACACCTGAAGTACAATCGAGCGGCAAATTTTAATAATTTGCTGATGCCAACTACAATATACAAAGTTATTAAGTCCTCCTTGATTCCTTCTTGATTCCTTCCCTTGTATCCTAAACTCCTTCCATTTGTTTCCAAATTCCAGTTATCTTTCCCCAACTCGGTATGGAGCGAAGGACGGGCCGTAACCACTCGGGGCAAGCTTCGAATGGACCCACGGGAGAGAATGTGGATATTTTGAGGGTCATTCAGACCATGATGGAAAACCACCAGCAGCAGACTGAACTCCTCAGGCAAGAATTGGCAGCACCGAAAGAGCAGAGGCCGGGAAACATTTCAGACTTCAGACGGCTGCAACCAGCTATCTTCACGGGAGACGAGAAACCATTGGATGCTGAACAATGGTTGACGGATACCACAGATCTGCTGAATGCAGCCAGGGTACCAAAGGAGAACCAAGTTGAGGTCGCCAAGATTCAGTTGAAAGATGTTGCTAGAACTTGGTGGCTTGCTGAAGAGGCCAGACTGGAGAAGCCTGTCACCTGGGACACATTCTCCAAGAGCTTCTATAACAGATTCTTCCCTGCTACTGCTCAGAAGGACATGGAGGAGCAGTTCATCAGACTCCAGCAGTGGAACAAGTCCGTGGATGAGTATGCCGCGGAATTTCTCAGACTCAGCCGCTTTGCTCCGTACATGGTAACGGATGAGGAGAAGCGAGCAAGCAGGTTCCAGCAGGGCCTGCAGATGGACATACAGGTCTTCTTGATGCCCCAGCAGCTGAAGACTTATTCTGAGGTTCTCACCATAGCTCGAGAGGTGGAGCGTGGGCTTGAGAAGAAGAAAGTTGACCAGATGGGGAGCCAGACCATGAAGAGGCCATTTGTACCAATGGGAAGAGGAGGCCCATATAGAGCAGCAAAGGTTCAGAGACAACCATTCAGACCAGCTCCTTACCAGACGGCCCAACCATTTACATTCTGTAGCTATTGTCAGAAGCCGGGCCACATTCGTCAGAATTGCCGGAGGGCAAATGGGTTGTGTTTGGTGTGTGGATCACGGGATCATTCTATAGAGACCTGTCCACACAGGAGATTGGGGGTAGCCAACCAGACTTTGCCAGCACTTCCTGGACCCAATGGACAGAGAGTGCTACCAGGGCCACTTGGGCAGAGGAATCAGGGACCAGTGATGAGGAGAGCTCTTCCCCTTCCGCCACAGCATGTTGTTCGCCCAGTCCAGAGAGGAGCCAGGACTGCAGCAGGGCGTGGTAGAGGTCAGGCTTACACTCTTACAGCAGAGGAGGCTGAGACTTCAGAGGAAGTGATAACAGGTAACATCAGAGTTCATTCAAAACCTGTTCTCGCTCTCTTCGATTCAGGTGCATCCCATTGTTATATCTCAGACCATTTTGTGGCTTTGCATTCTATACCTGTTAAATCTTTAGACCACAAATGGGAGATTAGTACAGGGAATGGGGTAGTCATATCTTCTAGAGTTTGTACTGATTGTCCAGTAGAACTTTGTGATAAGATCTTGGCCATAGATATGATCGTACTAGACACCAAAGGGTACGACGTAATCTTAGGCATGACCTGGCTCAGTCAGTACTATGCAGTGATTGATTGTAGGGAGAAGAAGATTAATTTCAGAATCCCTCATCAACCGGAGTTCCAATTTAGTGGAGAAGTGAAGTCTACCAAGGGAAAGACACGGATGACTACTTCGGAGGTTCAGAAGCAGAAGGTACCGGTGTGGGATGAATTCCCAGGAGTGTTTGCTGAAATCTCAGGGCTGCCACCTGAAAGGATGATCGAGTTCTCTATTGACACAGTTCCAGGAGCAGCTCCTATATCCAAGGCTCCGTACAGGATGGCACCGACGGAGTTAGAGATTTTGAAGAAGCAACTGCAGGAATACTCAGACAAAGGATTGATTAGACCAAGTACTTCACCATGGGGAGCTCCAGTGCTATTGGCGAGCAAGAAGGATGGTGGTAAGAGACTTTGTATTGACTATAGGGAGTTGAACAAAGTTACCATCAAGAACAAGTATCCCTTACCCAGGATTGATGATCTGTTTGATCAGCTTCATGGAGCCCGGGTATTCTCTAAATTAGATTTACAGTCGGGTTACCATCAGCTGAGGGTGAAGAAAGAGGATATCCCAAAGACTGCATTCAGGACCCGTTATGGCCACTATGAGTTTCTAGTTATGCCTTTCGGAGTCACCAATGCCCCTTCAGTTTTCATGGATTTGATGAACCGAGTGTTCTCGCCCTATCTGGATCAGTTTGTTGTTGTTTTCATAGATGACATCCTGATCTATTCAAAGAACAACAGGGAGCATGCAGAACACTTAAGGATTGTATTGCAGACTCTCCAACAGGAGCAGCTTCATGCTAAGAGGAGCAAGTGTGATTTCTGGTTGGACAGCATAGCTTTCCTTGGACACATAGTTTCAGCAGAAGGGATTTCAGTTGACCCCAGCAAAGTCCAGGCAGTGAGGGATTGGCAGATTCCGAGGACGGTGACTGAGATTAAGAGTTTTCTTGGACTAGCCGGATATTACAGACGCTTTGTCCAGGATTTCTCTAGGATTGCAGCTCCATTGACCAGGCTCACCAGGAAAGGGGAAAGGTACATATGGACAGAGGAGTGTACCGCAGCATTTGAGCAATTGAAGCAGAGGCTCATTTCAGCTCCAATCTTGAAGACTCCCTCAGGAAGAGGAGGGATGGTCATATTCAGTGATGCATCAGGAAAAGGCCTGGGATGTGTACTTATGCAACATGATCATGTTATAGCATATGCATCTAGGCAACTGAAGACTCATGAGCGGAATTACCCAACTCATGACTTAGAGCTAGCAGCTGTGATATTTGCATTGAAGATCTGGAGGCATTATCTTCTGGGAGATAAAGTGTTGATATACACGGATCATAAGAGCCTCAAGTATATTTTCTCGCAGAAAGAGTTGAATATGAGGCAGAGGAGATGGCTTGAACTGATGGCGGACTATGATATTGACTTGCAATATCATCCAGGCAAGGTCAATACAGTTCCAGATGCACTGAGCAGGATGCCAGAGAATAGAGTGCTTGTCCAGCTCACTCAGCAGAAGGAGTTGATTCGAGACTTCATCAGATTGGACTTGATGTTAGTTCGAAGGACTGAGAAGGCAGGACAGTTCATTACTTTGCAGATTCAGTCAGCATTGATTGATGAGATCAGGGAAGCTCAGAAGGAAGATCCCAGGTTACAGACATTCCGAGCTCAGGTAGAGGCGGGATTGAGAACTGATATCTGTATTCATCCAGATGGTACCTTATATTTTAGTGGCAGACTTTGTGTTCCCAAGGGAAGTTAGACAGAAGATTTTGGCAGAAGCACACAGTTCAGCATATTCCATCCACCCAGGGGGAAACAAGATGTATCAGGACTTGAAGAAGCAGTTTTGGTGGAATGCTATGAAGAGGGAGATAGCTCAGTTTGTAGCCAAGTGCCTGGTGTGCCAGCAGATAAAGATAGAGCATCAGAGGTCAGCTGGACTTCTACATCCTTTGCCGATACCCGAATGGAAGTGGGAGCACATCACCATGGATTTTGTCACGGCATTACCTCGAAGTCCTAAAGGTAATAATGCTATGTGGGTAATCATTGACCGTCTCACCAAGTCAGCTCACTTTATACCATTCAGGGTGGGACAGTCAACGGAGGTCTTGGCAGACAAGTACATGAAGGAGATAGTTCGTCTGCATGGAGTTCTAGTCAGTATTGTTTCAGATAGAGACACCAGATTCAGATCCCATTTTTGGGAGAGTCTCCAAGAAAGTTTGGGGACCCGTCTGAAATTCAGTACATAATATCATCCTCAGACAGACGGGCAATCTGAGAGGACTATCCAGATCCTTGAAGATATGCTAAGGGCCTGCATGATTGAGTTTAAGGATCTTGGGAGATCATCTTCACTTGGCTGAGTTTTCTTATAACAACAGCTATCAGGCAAGTATCAAGATGGCACCTTTTGAGGCATTGTATGGAAGGAAGTGTCGGTCACCGATTTGTTGGGATGAAGTCGGTGAGAGGAGACTTTTGGGGCCAGAGATTCTGATTCAGACAACAGAGAAAGTCAGAGTCATCAGAGATCACCTCAGGACAGCTCAAAGCCGTCAGAAGAGTTGGGCAGATTCTCAGAGAAGGCCATTGGAGTTCCAGGCAGGAGATCATGTGTTCTTGAGGATATCACCTACCAGAGGAGTGATCCGGTTCGGTATTCGTGGAAAGCTGAGTCCGAGATATATCGGCCCATTCGAAATTTTGGAGCGAGTGGGAGATGTGTCTTACAGATTGGCCTTACCTCCATCTTTGGACGGTGTGCACAATGTTTTCCACGTATCTCAGTTGAGGAAATATGTAAAGGATGATAGTCATATTTTGGATCATTCCGAACTGGAACTACAGCCAGATTTATCATATCAGGAGAAGCCGATGGCCATTTTGGATAAGAGTGTGAAGACACTGAAGAACAAGGCTATACCATTAGTGTTGGTGTCTTGGAACGGCATGCGCCAGGAGAGGCCACTTGGGAACGAGAGGACGTTATCCGGGAGCGCTATCCTCAACTCTTCACATCTTGATTTGGTAAAAAAAAACTTTTTCCTTCTTATTCTTTTCTATTGTTATCTCTCTTCTTTCCTTAACTATCTGTTACCTTCCCTGTTACCTTTCACCTTATGAAATTTCGAGGACGAAATTTTTGTAAGGTGGATGGATTGTAATACCCCGTTTCCAGAATACGTCCTTAGTTGCGTATTCAGCTTTTCGATCGTATTTTTCGATTTACTTCCTGTATTTGACCGATTTCAATTTCAAATATCATTTTCAATATATTAGATTTTATATGATTTTCTGGATTTTTCTTTAATTAAAATAAATTTCTTCAAAACCGGTGTCGACCAGTGTCGCTGACCGATCCCTGGAATTTTAATTCTCAAACAGTTAGGAATTTCTAGATGGTCCTTTAGACTTTATTTCTTAGAATCATATTCCCTACTTAAATACTTTTTCTGAGAATTTTATAAATTTATGAAAATTCCAACGGAGTCGGTAGATAACTGATTCCGGATTTTTAGTTTTAAAACTATAAAGTATTTCTTAAAAAGGATTTCACTATTAGTCTTCATATATTATTATTGATTTTTGGTAAAATTTACGAGTCGTTCCGAGATACTTGAATTTCGGACGATTTCGGTATTTTCCGAAATGTTTTCCGCATACATGACCTAAACCTAGGAATCCATGTTTTCAATATTTTCAATTTCCAAGTTAGAGTAAATACCTCCCTTTATGAATTTCTTTCCATTTTTCCTTTTCCTTTATTCCTCTTTCTCCACAACCACAAACTTTTCCCATTTTTCCAAAAATCCAAATCTCTTCCAAAATTCCAACTCCACATAACCTCACCAACCCCCATTTAATGCCCCTCTCTCTCTCCCCCATGGCCGGCCAAGTGGCCAAGGAGAGGGACACCCATCCCCTCCCCTATTTTGCAATAAACCCCTCTCAATTTCTTTAATTGCATCTCCTTTACAAAAATCAAATCCTATATAAGTTTCCCTTTACATTCTTTTACTCTTTTCTTCACTTCACCAAGAGTTTAGCCTTCACCATTTCCTTCTCCATCTCAAACCCTAACTCCAAGAACACCACAAGATCTTCACCTCTAGCTCAAGCAACTGATTTGGAGCTTGAATCGTAGCTCTTTTCGTCGCCAAGGATCACATAGGTGCCATTTGACGACCACACTCTTCCCGGACTCGTAAAGCTTCAATCAAACCATTCCTAGTGAGTATATCTACTCACCAAGACTTGTGAACTCCTTTGTATACTTGTGTTGACAAATCATGCACACTTGTGCCATAAAAATCCTATTTTTAGATCATCAAGAACAACCACCAGAAAATCTGTTCTGTCACTGTTTTTCCCACGATTAGTCGACTTAACCTAGGGACCAGTCGACTAACCCACCTTAGCTGAAACTTAACCTTTTCTGATTTCACAGTTTTAGTCGACTAAGCCATATTACCAGTCGACTAGACCCCCCTAGTCGACTACATTTTTAACCTAGTCGACTAATCTTTCCCTGGACCAGAAAACACCAACTCTCTGTATCACAGATTTAGTCGACTTAAGTGTCTGTTAGTCGACTTTTAAGTTCACTGTTAGTCGACTAGCCCTTCTACCTAGTCGACTAACTTTCCCTGAAACAGAACCCAACTCTCTGTTTCCCAGTTTTAGTCGACTCATCCAGACTAGTAGTCGACTTAAGACCCCTAATAGTCGACTAACCCTTCCACCTAGTCGACTAATTCTGACTGTTTGACTTAGTTGATTCTGTTCTGAATTTGGATCTTATTGTTGATACATGTATGGCATATTATTTTTGTTCATACTTCATAACTGGTATTACATGACATGTTACTTGATGAATCTTACCTCATATTACTTCATGACTTGTTATTGTACATTATCATTCCATAACTTGTTAAATAGTGAATATCACCACTTATCATGCCATCACTTGAACCAAGCATGATACACTTGACTTTTGTATAAAATGGACCAACTTACATATGGGTCGGGGGAAAACATGCGGATATCGATATGTGTTCGTGTTTACAGTGGCTTTTAGGAATGTTGTGCAACTCATGTTCCGGTCTGACCTGTGGGCCTCCAGGGGACCGAGGGAGTGCTTGCTCCCTCTATTACTGGTACCATCATGTTAAGGGCATACATAAGTCCCTCCTGTTTAGCCTAGCGGCTGGCTTCCGTCACCAAGCAACGGAACAATCCTGGACCGTTATCCCGGGCATGTACGGGTCCACTGTAAACATAGTTCGTCGATACAACCGCTGTTTCCAATAACAACCTTGCTTTACTAGGATATGGATCTATGTGCTCTGGGACGCTGGGTCACATAGCTAGATATCACAGTAAGACAAGTAATAATAATAAGACGTCAACTGTAGATTTATTGTATTTAGGATTTTATCTCCTCATGCTTTTCATACTTGTTAGTTGATATTCCTTATAACTGTTTCATCTTTCCTTATTCATGTCCCTTAGCCACTTGGCTATAGTTTGTTTATTGTATATGTCTTGACTCCTTGGATTTGCACATTCAGATTCCGAAGGTTGGAACGAAGTGGAGCCATCCACAGAGGACCAAGCTTACTTTAGTGAGCAGGCGGACTAGTTCCAGTCCCTTCGTGCCAGACTTACCTTTTGACTCACGAGATCCTCTTTCTACTTGTGAGCTTTTTGTATACATATTTGTATATATTTCTTTTGGACTTGGTTATGATGTAATACACATGTAATGTGTAATACTTTTTAATATCCTGTGATAACTTTGTATGTGTACTTCTTATGTTGGCATATGTATTGATACCACGCTTTGTCGTGTACTCTGTTTCTTGTTGTACTTTTTGCTTAGCGTATATACGTGTGGGGCATTATCTGACCTACGTATATACGTCGCAGTGACGTCCCTGTATTCGTGGAATCGGGGCGTTACATTTTCCCTCAACCTTGGAGACTGCTAAGTTGCCCATGAAGAGTTGCTCATCATGCTCTAGTTTTCATAGTCAGAGAATAATAATTTCTCAAAACAGATGAGCCGAGTAGCCCTAGTGTCTACCCACTAATTCTTATTGTTGGTTATCAGACTCACTTCTGACACCACAGCTGATGGGCTTGGCGATACATGCTCGATCAGGTTTGCATGTGGATGGTCCTTCTTGTTCTTTTTGGGATGACTGCGACATTCATTCGCCTTATGTCCCTTTTTATTGTAGATGTAGCAATTTTTCTTGAAACGCTTGTTCTTACCTTCTTGGTCCTTGCCTTTGTACCCCTGGGCTGTCTTATTCCCTTCAAGCCTTTGGAAGAAGACGTTTTTCCTTTTGAGTCTTCAATCACAGTGGCATTGGATTCATAGGAGTTCTTTTTACTCCTTTTCTCGAACTTACAGTTGTCTTCTTCAATCCGAAGTCTTACAATGAGATCTTTCAACTTTAGCTCATTGCGCTTGTGCTTCAGGTAGTTCTTGAAATCTCTCCACGCAGGTGGGAGTTTCTCCACGATAATAGCAACATGAAAAGTTTCAGGTGAAATCATACCTTCAGCTTCTATTTCGTGCAAGATAAGTTGAAATTATTGCACTTGACTGATCACAGTCTTGCTGTCCACCATTTTGTACTCCAGAATCATCCCACGATGAACTTCTTGGTACCGGCATCTTCTGTCTTATACTTCTTATCAAGACTAGCCCATAACTTCTTTGCCGCTGTGATTGGACTGTAGACATTGTAAAACGAGTCATCCAGTCCATTTAAAATATAATTTCGGCAAAAGAAGTCACCTTGCGTCCATGCATCAACTGCAAGGACTGAGTCCCGATCAATTTCGGATTCCGGTGGATCCTCTTATAGGAATTTGACCAAATGTAGAGTGGTCAAGTTGAAGAGCATCTTCTGTTGTCACCTCTTGAATTCAGTGCCATCAAATTTTCTTGGCTTCTCCGGCTTCGAGGTTAGGAATTGGAGCATGCACCAATGCCTGAATTTGCATGTCTGGTGCCTTACTGGTGCTGTCTTGATTAGTCTCAGACATCTTCTGTAATTTCAAATAGAATAAAAGTAAGTAACTTCAAGAATATAATTGTCTTAAGATTTTAGATTCAGGGATAGATTTGACAACTAATCAATGTCACCGATCTAATATGCCAGGTCGGTGAATATCAGTTGGGAGATTTTTCGTTCAGTAGAACATTCCTTAATTATAGAATTACCTTTCAATTACCTTCCTTGGTTAAACACCAAATAGACTAGTATTAGTCACTCTCAATATATAATAATATTCATGAGCATAAATATTTATGTCCCAACTCAGAGGCACTGGAATGGTGTCAAACACATATTTCGCTATTTACATAAAACAATTGATTTCGGTTTGTTCTACTCTAAAGAATCAAAGTTACCTTTTGTTGGAGATGCAGACGCTAGATATTTTTCTGATCCACATAAAAGAAGATCATCAACAGACTATGTCTTCATGCACGACGACGCCACTATATTATGGAGATATGTAAAACAAACTATGGTTGCCACTTCATCCAATCACTCTGAGATTCTAGCAATCCCTGAAGCAAATCGTGAATGTATAGGCTTAAGATCTATGACCTAGCATATTCGAGAATCACGTGGATTGTTCTCAACGAAAGATACTCCAACAACATTATTTGAAGATAATGTTGCTTGTATTGCAAAAAATAAAGAAAGAAACATAAAAAATGACAAGATCAAACACATATTACCGAAGTTCTTCTACACACTTGAGCTCCAGAAGAGAGGCAATGCCAATATTCAGTAAATATGGTCAATTGACAATCTGACAGATCTATTCACAAAAGTATTACAGATATCGACATTCAAGAAGCTGGTATATAAAATTGAAATGTGTCGCCTCAGAAATGTTACATGTTGAAAGTGGAGTTTATCTCATAAGGGGATATATTTTTCAGTAAGAGACTTTGTTTGTGTATTGTAACTTTTTCCTTAGCCATGGTTTTTTCACTGGGTTTTTCTGGCAAAGCTTTGACGAGACATGCTAAATATTGTGATTAAGATGTACTCTTTTTTCTTACTAGTTTTTTCCCACATGATTTTTACTAGTAAAGTTTTAATGAGGCACATCTCATAAGGGCCATCCAAGAGGAGTGTTATAACTAATGATAAATATAAATGTGTGTTATAACTAATGATAAATATAAATGTCCCTATTCCTTCCATCATTAATACCCATCTCTTGCTGTCCTCCCAACATTCAACTCCCACCATTAATCATGTAACACATATTTTTTGGATTGCCTATGATTAAGAGTTTGTAACCCATGTCTTTTTATCTCCCTCTCATATAAGCCTATAAATAAGTATAAAGATGATTGAATAAATGTAAGAAAGAAAGATCTCTCTTTACATTTACATCACATCTCTCTCTACACTTACATCGTGTGTAAATTTGTTAGTTTATTGTTTGTCTTGCTCCACTAATTTCATAATAATTGTTGTATCTGATAGAAATGTAATATTTCATGTAATTTACGTAAGTGACAGTTTCTTGACCTCATACAAAGACAGATTCAGTGGAGGCTTCTCCTTACGAACATAATCAATACTTTTTCTTTGATGTTATGGTGATTTGATGTGAATTGTTTCTTTCGTTTCTTCAATAAGAATCCAATTAATTTTGGTTTCGTTGATCTTTGACGCTAATTAGTTGGATTTTTCATGCTTAAACCTAACATAATCTGATTCAGCCACCGTTAAATATAAAGAGTTAGGTCCTCAACTTTGAGATTTTCTCTATCGACTATTGAAACGCTACATATTGTTAAAGTGGGAGGGTTGAGTTATGGGAGGTTCTATGTTCCTGATTGAGCTGGCCCATTTCATTACGGAAGAACTAGATGTTTGCACGTGCAATGCACGCATATAGATCAAAATTTTAGAAACTATGTTGAGTGAGGCCCATCATTTTTCAATTTTCTTCCCATTTGCAATTTCCCCATTTCATCAGTAGGAAACCCCCACTCCTCTTATTATGCGTGAATTTTCTTATTTTTTGTTTACCTTTCTCTCCAATTAAGGAGTAGAGTCGGTTTAACATTGTTCAAGTTAACAATGTCAAAGCTTAATTTTCTCCAAGGGATGACGCTTGCGAGGGTCAGTGATAGAGAGAAAATTCAGCTGAAGAAAAAAGTGCACATATTATATTATGACTAGCCTTAGATAGTTTTTCGATTCTTTTCTAGCTTAAATTTTCTTTTAAATGCCCTTTACATATGTTATATCTAAATTGATACTAGCATAAATTGATATTGTAGTGATCAGATTTTGACTCTCATCAAGACCACGACACGCGTCCGGACATCTGGAGGCTTCGCTTCTCTATCAACGGGTCTAACTCACATATAAGCCTAACATATGTCCAAGAAGAAAACCTATGTCTCGCCCCAAGCCCACATCTGATCAAACATCACTCATATCCGTTGGTCGACCGAAGCCGCGCGACTATATAGGACGCCAATAATCAGTACAATGATCTTTCTCGGAGTCACTCAAGGCGCTGACACCAAGACCAACTGAATCCTACTACTCTTGTGCTGCTTACAATCGAATGACACGATCACCGCGATCAGCGGATCCAGTCAGATCATTCTCACGTTATAAACATTATAACGCCCCTATATCAATGCGTGCATTATGAATAGTGGTGGCTATCTCTGTATAGTAATTCTAACAATCAAACGACGCGATCTGAATGATTACAAGGAGATCATAAGGTGCAAATCATACAGTTATGTAGGTCCGAAATATCCGCACCCACAATGACAGTTCAGACGAGTATAAATACATTTCCTTCTCTATCGAAAGAGAGTTGGCTTCTATTTACTGCATTAAACCTTAGAGATTGTAATCGTAAGATCACTTTATGAAATTCATTGTATTTTCTGATATTATAGTGAATTCTCTCTCACTCATTTGTTTTTTTTCTTTTTGGATTTTTTACCTAAAAATTTTGTTTTTTGCGATTCTTTTCACCTGTCTACTCACTTAAAATTCGTAATATAAAGAAATTCCCTATTTTCAACACAAGCCTATCGCATTGATGAACGTGCCTATTATAGCACCATTATCCCACAATCTGTTGATTCAGATGCGACAATGAACTATTAGGCATGGAATCTCTGGATCTTTCGAAATTTAATATGGGTATCTGGATTAAAATCCGACAATATAAAATAATAAATTCCTGTCTATAGCTGCACCAAACCAAAACTAACTGGGTAAATCCCCTCTCGAGTGTTTTTTAACGGAAACGTACCAGTATTCTGAATTTTACACAACCATTTCCCCTTCATGTGAAAGGTGCTAATACTTTTCTTCTACCTTTTTATTCTTCAATTTAAATTATAAAAAGAACTGAAAGACATCAAAAGAACGGAAAGGACTATAAAGAACTGGGAAGTATTATAAAGGTCACATGGGTTTATTGTCAGATTTGAATTTCGAATTATGTATATACCAATTAGTAATAGCACAAGTGGACGCAAGTCAAGAAAGCTTAACCCTCCAAGGGGTAAGATAAGACAGTTGCAGCATTCCAATAGGCAGGCCTTGCTGATATAAATTCAGTATCTCTGTGAATAAAACAATGAAACTAGTTCTGAAGCTGCAGTTCTCCAACTCAGAAGTAATTGTGTATAACTTGAGTTTGAAACTAGTTTGATGTTCTGGCTACAATTACTAAAGCTCAGATACAATGCATAGAATCTCAATAAATGAGAGAAGTACCTTAGTATTGCGCTGCAGGTGGTTGGCATCAGTGCCTTGGTTCTGAACATTATATAAATTGTACAAAATTACAAAAGGCTGCAATCAACTTCAGTTAAAATTGCAACATCACTGATCAAAACCAGTCACACCACTTGCACCTGAAACTGTAGTTGTGACGGATGGTACCTCAGCCAGCCCCAGTATATAAAACTATGCCACTGGGAGATACAGTTTACCATGGAACAGGTAGAATTGCAGAAATTATCGCCTCATGTATCAAAATCTCTGCCTCTGGTCTCTATTCATGGCAGAAGCCAAAATACTCCTATCCACAAAGAAGTGGGAAAAAAAGATGTAGGAAAACTGTCTGTGACATTGTACAGTCACATCATAACGTGAGCTTTTCCATAGTACCTGTTTATGTACGGACCTGCATGTCAAAACCAACAACTTGATCAGATTGGAGAAGAAAGGAACCATAAGCATAGCGTTGAAGACTAGTGGCATCTTCAGCTAGGGTCTTTCCCCCTCCCCCATCAAAATATGGTTTGGCTGTGGAACCAAACCCTTGAATTTGAGAGAGTATCCACTGTCTCTAAACTACAAAATTTTTAGTGGCATCAAGAGAGACTCAGATAGCAAGAGACTACTGCACGAGTTCTGTTCTTCCGTTGACTCTATCTTCATCTAGCAAGCTTAAGAGCTTGTGAACTAGATGTACAAGGTACTTTGTCGAAAAGGCTTCACAAAAGTTCCAAAACCAGTTCACAAGCTAACCCCTCCACAAAAGTTGTTCAACCCTCAGTAGTATTCGAGAAGAGAGGAGTCTACCATGATTACAAGGACAATTTACAAGGGCGGGAAAGTCAACAAAACTTGTAAGCATACTCTGCAAGCCAAAGAAATGAACAGTGGTAAAACTAACCATAACTTGTAAAGTCTGGTAGCCATACCTTTACTTTGCTTATATCAGGTGTATCAGGTGTCTGCACCGGGTAAAACTTGTAAAACCGCATGTTTTCAAATGCAGCTCTAGTATCAGGGTCCTATCATCTATAGCTTTTTTTCTTGCTTCCTTCGCCTAAATGATTAACAGAGATATATTATAGCATTTGTCTACAAACCCTAGACAAAAACAGTCATATAGCCTAAATACCTGCCGCTGAGCTTTCTTTCTTTCTCTAACTTGTTCCTTCACATATTGCTGAAAGGACAAACCTAAAGTTTCAAAAACTCTAGACCAAAAAATAGCCTTGATAACTCTAGAAGAGTACTCAGAGGCACAATCTCAATAACCAAAATGCAGAGATAGTTTGTCAGTGACAAGTATATCACCTTAAAGGCATCTTTCTGGTCCTCTGCTAATGCTTCATCCTTGATAAGTTCAACAGTGAACTCCTGGAAATTACAATTAACATTTAGCATTCATTTGTGCGTGTGAAGAAACTTAAGCTATCTGTCATATATACCTCAAGATCGTCCAATTCCCAGTCGAAATCACAGACAATCTGCACAAGGGAAATGGATTCGTTGAATAGAACACACATTAACGAGAAGTTGAACGGCTCTTGATTTCTAAAGAGAACGAGATTGCATCTACAAGCTGTTCAATAATTTGCATACCGGTGGCTCCAAAGGATACATGAGATTAACAACCGTGTCTTCCTCATCTTCATCAGGCTTCAGTGGCTGGAGATCTGCCAGATAAACAAGTTACAATTTTATTAAGCTTCATTTGTAACAATATTGAGAAAATAAGGGAGCCAACTTGTATGTATTTATGCACCAGAAGATTAATTCCCTTCACAAGCAAGAACGCTTTCTGTGACTAAATAGTTATAACCAATAAACGGAATTATGTATGTAACTATCATCGACAAGGACAGAGACTGTTTTTAAAAAACAAAATCAAGTTATTGGTGATGAGCTTTAGTGGAAGATATACCAGAGGGGGGAGCATGTCTTTTATATTTAATTCATTTTTTCAATATGACAGTATATGTTCTCACAACAAAAAGAAACAGAGGGGGGGGGGGGGGGGGGGGGGGGGATGAATGAAAGAAAGACAGGGCTTCACGTATCTTTGGTTTTGTCTCACTAGCAAGAAAACAAATTGGGGCCACTGAGGTCTAGCTTAGTGGTAAAAGAGTGGAATGGGTTGTGTTAAGTCCCAGATTCAAGTCCCGCAACCATCAGCAAAAGAAATGAAATCTGAGAAAATTTTAAACCTGAAAAGAAATTGGCCAAAGGAAAACAAATGTCAAATAAGATCAATAGAAAATGTTATGTGAGACATGGAGATCTTCCTCAAACGGGACTCTGAACAGTCCTGTGTGATACATAGTATGAGGCATATGCCGCATATATAACTGTTGGCTATAGATAGAATGTTAAACCAGATTCAGATAAAGAATAAAGTCAAGATGTCACCTTAATAAGCTATTTATTATCAGTTATGGCAAGCACCAATGACTGAAATGGAATGTACACACAAAGTGCAGAAAATTTTCCAGACTTTTGCAGCACCACAGAACTTGTCTTACTGACACACTAATCATCAGAACAACATCAATGAGGACAATAAACCCTTCATCACAAATTTTGGGTGTCAGACCCGTTAAACATTTTCCTCCATTATGCTCTAACAGGGGTCATCTCCTCTAGCAAAGATTAATAATGATCAAAAGCCACATATTTTTCTTGGCCAACTGCTCCATGTGATAAAGGCTTCATCTTTCTTTAAGGCATGGACTTTTCAACAATTAGTTTCATCACTCATCAGCTTGTTGTCCAGCAAAGTCATGGGATCATTAATTTGTAGCAATGCCCTTGAGGGCCAACTTTCTCCAGAAGCCTTAGCATTGCTTCAAACACTAGTAATCCTCAAATCAACTATGGGCATCTTTACTGGAAAAAGCAATTTTAAGAATTTGTCACTAGAGAAAGAAAGATAGTCCAAATGAAATTTTCTATTTCTACAACCAGTAAATTCTATATATTATTAAACAACTTCTAGAGTTGGGCATATATCATATATCTCTACTGAATTTTAGTCAAATCATCTTGGATCAAATCTTCCTCCACTCCCTTTTCTTGGTCTAATGACTCTAATCCAACCAAATGGGGGATCCACTCATCAAATTCCTTCTGTCCATCCATATTCCTGGTCTTATCCAGTCCAATGGGGGAATTCCACCTCCAGGTGGCAAATTTGGGTTCGGGTCAGCTCTAATTGGGCATCGTCGTAATCGGGCCCGCCTGCCTAACCCAATTATTAATTCAGTTTGTTACCTCAATTGGAGGTGTTTGACACGATTCTCACATCTTTAATATTTTAAAAAAGAATAATCCAAGGCTGCTATAGACCTAATAAATATAGTAAATGCTATTCCTCTAACACAAAAGTGACTTGGATTAGTTGTTTCAGAATTCATTTGGGCTTGGATTCGATTCTTTCCATGATCAGTTAGAAATTAACGAATTACAGGGCAGGTGTGAACCTAACCCATCGATAATCCAGTTAGCTGGTTCGAGTTCGAGTTCCGATTATCAACTGGGTTGGGTTAGGGTCAACCATATAGGAGTTAGATCAAAGCTGACGATGTGAACCCATACCTCCTTAACACTGAAAGTGCAAATTAATACATCCTAGACTGTCTATTTAGGATAAATCACTAAAATACCACAGAACTATCACTTAACAACAGAAACTCTTATTCGTGATGTGAGGTGTGTGGTGTTTTTCTTTCTTCTTTCCTCTTTTACCTTTGCAAGGGAAGGTTTTGATGTCATTGGCCCTTGGGTGTCTTCATTGAAAAATCTAATAATACGGTAATTGAAAATGTTGAGTTTATAGATAGGTAGCAAAAGATTCAAGGTGCATGTAGCTCCAAAATGCAACGTGGATTGACGAGCAAATCGAATCACTATAAGGTGCTTTTTTTTAAACATTCAACAATTTCATGATGCATTGCACGTGATATCATGTAATGTGAAATATTTAAAACAAATAAAATAAGAATTCAATAGCTAATATAGTACATAAAGATACACTTGTAGATGTGAGTCTCACCTTGTCCTTTTAAAATAACTTGCAGCAGGAGAGGACGATGTGAACAAACAAAACTCCCCTTGGCCTTGCAAACTATTGAATTTCAGTTATTTGTTAATATACTTTGCTAGTGGCTAGGAGATATCTTGACTTCCTGTTATAAGGCTCTTGCAAATGGATAACCAGGAGCATATTGTGAACAAA